>JAOUZG010048879.1:523493-541642 GCA_026289955.1 Argiope argentata | reverse complement strand
GTTCACATTGTCAAAATATAAATGGTTCACGCATTTTGTAAAAAATACGAATTCAATGAATTGTGAAATATTATGATGATATTGACACTTTATCAACATTTAAATGGACAGGCTCATAATTAATTTATCACATTCACTTATTAAAATATTTAGAAATGCTAACGCCTGTTTAATTAATATTGTTTATCAGCTTGTTTACTGTGAAGTCACATAATAATAAACACTTCAATACAAGCATACATATTTTCACAAAGTCAATGAGATGAAAGATATTGATTTTGTTTCTATTCTAAGAAAAAATCATCAATATGCTGACTAAATAAAAAATGTATCTGAAAACCATTTATTTTGATTGTTGAAAGAAGGTCCTATTAGTTTGTACTGCTTTCCGCCACAAGATGTTTGGATTCACCACAGATTCCAGGCATCCTTTATACCTTAAGTGAATTAGAAAAATTATTTAAATCAATTATAGAGGCAAAATAGAAACAAATATCGAAAGATTATTAGATATTATTTGCTTTTGGTGACCAGTTAGATCGAAGTGAATACTGGATTGTAAATTTGGATTAAATAGTTTATATATAACTTAAAAGACATGCCTTGCTTTCAATAACAAGTTATTTTTGGAGTCCCCCACAAACCGAGTGTATATGATTTTATTATTTACAATTTTTATCATATCAGAACATGGTGTTATTTTGGGAATTAGGTTTGTGGCGTCAACAAAACTCCTTAGGCGAAGAATAAAAATTTTAATCCACAAGCGAAAAATAAAAATTTTATTATTTGCATAAGCATCTAAAAAAAATCAGCTTTTAATGACATGTTTCCATTGCCTTTACAAAAGCTCTGATTTTAAAAAAAATAAGTTAATGACTACACCCAATAAAATCTAGAAGAATGTCATTTTGAGCACGTGATTATATGAAATGAAATGAATAGGAAATGTGATATTTTTTTAAATCATAAATGCGGGACAAAGTTTTTTTTTTGGATCGCTTGCAATACCAAAGTGACTCATTCAATGAAACCATTAAAATGAATAAAAAAATATAATTTAACTCGCACGAGCACGTATTGTCTTGGCCATTCAAGAAATGATGTTCTGACATGATGTATTGAAATATCCACAGAAGATTTCATTTTAACCTTTTTCATTTTTCCGTTAATTATTTGCTTTGTATTTCTCATTTTTGGCGTAGTTATTCATATAGTAAATAATAACTAATACTGAATATAGATGGCGCACTATGCTCTAAATCATATGTATACGTGGAATGAGAGCGACGCGCACGAGCTTTTTTATTGTAAACACTTCAACCAGAATGTTGGTGTGAAATGGTGCAATGAGTCACCGCTCGCTCTTTGTGAGCGGCTATTCCTACATTAAAATATGCATTACCTTATATATGTGTGTGATCATCGTTCATGTGTTGTTATATATGGGTGTGTGCGGAAATAAGTATGGAAAGGCCTAGAAAGCTTCTTTCCTCGGATCAAACACTCACACCACCCTGCTACACCGGGACCATGACATCATAGTTAAAAATGTAACTGTTCCTTTAATATCTCATCAGACGGAGTTCATGCTCCTCTGTATCATTTGTATTTTTATCATGTCAGAACATGATGTGTTTTTTGGGATGAGGTTTTTGGTGTCAACAAAAATCTGTAGGCGAAAAATAAAAATATTATCTGCACAAGCATCTCAAAAAAGCAGCTTTTAATAATTTTCTGACATTGCATTTACAAAAGATCTGATTTAAAAAAATAAGTTAATAACTACAGCAAATAAAATCTAGAAAAATGTCATTTTGAGCACGCGATTATTGAAAGGAAGTAAATAGGAAATGTGATATTTTTTTTAAACAATCAATGCGAGGCAAAGCTGTTCGGATCGTTTGCGATACTAAAGTGACTAATTCAATGAAACGATTAAAATGAATTAACACACAGTTTAACTTTTCACTAGCACGTGGTGATTGACCGTTCAAGAAATGATGTTTTATGATATATTGAAATATGCGTAAGCAGATTTAATCTTTTTTTCTCTTTCTCCATATAAATAAAATTCCGGAAGAATCTATATAATTTGTACTTTTGTAAATAATTTTATTTCTAGTAAAAAAGAAGAAATAGAAAACATTTTTCATTAAACTTCAATAACAGAAGAAAATTATGCCATTAAGTATTTGATCAAACAATGAAGCCTGCAAAATTTAATTGCAATAATGGAATTCAGTTTGATTTAGTTGTATTAACGTCTCATTGTAAAGCAACAGTATGGCTATTTTGGGACGAACCTAATTTTGAACTGCCTTCAGATGGCGAGAACAACACCTGAACTGGCACTCTCCCTCTCCTTACCACAACATCGGCAGGATGTTTGCCGAGATTTAACTTGCAACAGACTATCTTGCACTACAGTTATTTCGTTGATTCGGGTTTTGAACCTGAAACTCTATATCTCATAAGCCGACGCCTTACACCACCAGGCCACCACGACTTGCATCAATGAGATATTTTGTTGAAAATTACTTTAAAAATAGGTCTAAAAATCGTTAAAATTGAAAGAAATTAGATATAATTAAATGTTATAATTAAGAAAGAAAAGAAAAAAAGGAGAAAAAAAGGTTAAGTTTTCCAAATTGAGATTTATAGACTGATTGCAACATGTTGCTGTTGTTTCTTATGGCACTTGTAATAAACAAGCTCGCTGAGATAGTCAGTGATATAAGCCCAATCAGGGGCTCTTGTTTTGTAGTAGCGCCAACTAGGGTCTAGAGTACGACTTTTGCGACTCACTCATCACAGTCGCTTGCACAGACCCTTTTTTTCAAGGGGGGGGGGCATTCACACATCTCACAGAAAGAACAGAAGAAGATCAACCATGCCTGAACAGGGACGCCCAGATCGCGGGGAAGACTCGCTACTCCTAAGCCCGGACGTCAGAAAGATCGTAACATTATTGTAATTTTTAATTGTCGGATTAAAAAATTTTCAAAATCAATTTGAAATGAGCGTTTAACTTTTAAAAGTATATCTGTTCCAAGTTTAATATATCTCTGCGAAGTGATCTGCCCTGTATAACCCAACACGCACATACAAATGCACACATGCAATTCCCTTTATTATTTTCTAGAGATTCTTTTTATCTTAAAAAAACTAAGCAATTGTAAAAAATTATGTGCAGACAATTCACATACGAGTTTTTCATACCAACCGTGCTCTGCACTTCTCCCCCCCCCTTCTTTTTTCGGATTTTTCTTCGTAGAATGTCATGAATCTTGGAAAAAATCTAATTGCTGTACGCTACTTAACTTCGGGATCGGCGAAAAAAAGAAAAGAAAGGAAAAAAAAGGCGCAGTTATGCGTTTTAGTCGCTACCTCGCATAATTGCGGGCATGTTTAATCTTCCGGCGTAAAATCTACGACCTCCAGCCTTGCGAGTTACGTGCACTGTCTACTTTCCCGTAATACGTGCGTGACATCCAGCATCTGCATAGCGTGTGAGAAGTTCTTCGTTTTTTTTAAAACCCAGTAGCGCCCCCCCATACCCATCTTTTCTTCTCGTTTAGAGAAGAATAAGGGTGAAGTTGATATTTTTCACCGCTACTGTCTCTCACTTTTTTTTTCTAACTTAGGAAGTACGCAAAAGTAAGCACTGTCATTGAAACTTATAAGCGAGAATAGTACTCTCACGGGAGCAGATTTCCTCGCATATTTTCTGACAAAGGTATTATCTCCCTCCCTTCCATATCAAATTAGGAGCCTTGGGTAAGGCCTCGAAAGCATTTCGTGTTATTGGTGGGTAATAATTATGAAATATCAGTTTTCCACACGAATTCAACATTTTACTTTTAGGCAGTTTTATTTCGTTGATTTTTTATTTGAATGCGGTTAATACACAAGTAGCAGAATAGCGAATATATATTTTTGATGAATTTTTTCCCCGACAGATTGAAATTAAAACCTGACGTTGAACTATAGCTCTAGATACAAGATCATATATCCAGTTTCATATTGTTATGAATTTTGTGATTTGTAAATTAGATGTAAATTATTGTTACGTTTTTAGCGTAGCGGGTTCGGATTGAATGGACTTTACTTGAGGACAGCACAAAAGGACAGCAAAGGATTACTTGAAGACAGCAAATTTATTTATTTTGAGGACAGCAAATTTATTTACAGCTATTTACAAGTATTTACAGGATGACTCGATAAAGTAATACTTCAGATAAATACAATACAGCAGTCAACAGTCACTAACTGCGTAAATACGAGCCTTTTACGCACGATAAAAACATACTGTAAAAACAGCTATCGTATAGCACAGTAAACAGTAGATCACATTGAGCTCAATAATACAACGCTAACGGCAAACGTAAACACAGCTCAAGCGTGAAAAGTAATCCGTTTGTACAACGAGTTGCTCTGTCTAGAGGAATTCTGCTAAATTACGGCAACCTGTCCCTTATATAGCCTAGCGAGCGAGCGCGAGGAAACACGCGGAGCTTCATGAATGATCCAGAGACTTCTCTTTTCGCCGAATCAACTCGGCTGGCGCGAAGCTCCTCGTCAAACGTCGCCAACTTCGGCGTACTTCCATGGTGCTCACCCGCTTTTAACAATACTGTAAATGTTTGTAAATAGTTTAATTGTAAAAAATTATTTGTAATGGAATCTAGCGTCAGCGAGAAAAGACCGTTTTATGAGGATTTTCAATAGAAGATTGCCTTATTTGACTAACTTGGCGATGTAGGTGTGTTGGCGGCATAATGAGGTCTCTAACGGTTTTTACGACACGCTAAAATGTGTAGTGGGAACTAAAAAAAAATGTTCCTAGCGAACGTTGGAGAAATTTCCACACTCGTCTGGAGCATCCGTGCTGTTTCTGCAGTTGCCCTAGTCTGTTTAGTGGGACTCTATATAATGCGCGGATTCAGCCAATTCAGTTCGGAGAACTAGCTACGATTGTTAACTTAGCTTGAGAGAACACCTTTTCTTTTAGGTGTGCGTTCTGGAATTTTGCCATTACCCGTAATTAATGGATTAAATTGTGTTAATTCACTTAGTTTCTGTAGTTTATATTGGGCATATTTAATGCACGTTTCGTAGACAGTGATGCCTGAATTTTCGTCACAATATATTTAAAACATTGCGTTTTTGAGTTTTACATGCATTAGAAATTATCAACAGATTTGGTTCAAAATTTAAGAAAAATCTACCATTTAGATGCTAAACCAAAGTTCCAAATTTTATCTAACTCGGTCTTTTGTTTTGTAATTGTGTTTGTTTGTAATTGTGTTCTCTTGAAAAGCTGGACATTTCCTCTGAATAGATTTCGTTTAAAATTTAATATAAATCGACAAATTTGGTATTGATTTTTAACCCAGATTTCATGCTTATTTGAGTTATGTTTACAGACAAAAAAACATAATACCATAAATGTTTTTTTTTTTTTTTTTTTTTTTTTAGATTCATGAATATGTGAAACGTAGAGATTCGTCAAAATCGCGAATTCGAATTTAATACTTTCTCTTCATACACTTTGTATACGAGTATTCATACACTTTGTATACGAGTTTTAATGGTTGGGTATCCATTACATTAGAGCATTTAAAAAGATGGTTACAATTAGTGCATCAAATTGAATTAAAATATTAAAATTATGAATTTAGTTATATTAATGTCCCCTTTTAAGTCAATACTAGGGCTATTTTGGGACTCTCCTCCTAAGTTTGAACTGCAGTTAGATGACGAGGATGACACCTGAGCTGGCACGCCGCTCTCGATACCACACAAAATACCCTCCCTCCCCCCCTCCCAGCTTGAGAACGTTTGGATTGGACGTTTAACCTATACCAGATCCGTTTACATGGCGGTTCTTCGTTAGAATCGGGTCACGAACCGAACTGAACCAATCCTTCCGGTTCATCACCAACCCACCGTGGTTCTCTTAAAATTATGGATTAACAATTAGTCGTCATTAGCGACCAATTGTTCGCACACTTCTTTGTTATTCATAGCTTTCATTTAGCAATGTAAACCGATTTTGATGAACAACGTCTTAAAGCGTTAAATGCAAGTTAATGTGATAAGATTTTATTATATTTGCCTAATAAGCATAGCTCATAATGATTGTTTAGGCGTATACGTAAATCACAAAGTAATTATAATAATTAATTTCGCTAAAATTAATTGAGATTTGAGAGTCTAACAAAATTTTATTTTGTGATATCCTTTTAAACTTTTCGACGATGAAATAAGATAGATTATGATTGATGAAGTATTTAAATGTCAAAAGATATCACATGGAACAAAAATTTTCAAAATCAGTATGATGGTTAAGGTCGGGGAACTCAATCACTGTTTTTCCTAAGAGATAATGTACAGTGAATCAATGCTTTTCTCAAAAACATAGAATGGTATAGGGTAAATAAACACTGACTTCATATCTAGTGATCAAGAATTTTCAACAGAATTTTTTCATTGTCGAAATCGTACCAGCGAATTTTTTGGGAGTACAGGTTCTTTTGTTTTCTTTTTAATACAGATAAATCTGCAGGTTCTAAACAACCCTGTTCGAACCAAAAAGAGCCATTCTTTTCGGGTAAACAAAAAGCTGCAACGAACGACGCAACTCCAGGGACTATGCGTTTAGTTACAGCAGCGGCGAGTTCATCTCTCGCCGGAGAGCGTGTGTATTAAACCGAGATAAGCACTCCATCATCCGGTGGCAGAAGAAACAATAAGTGTCAGGAATGAGTTCTCAGATGGCATCGAGATGGGGGAGGATCGAGATTAATAATTGAGAGGAGAAAGCACATCTGGCGGCTCATCGATTTTTGGCGAGCGTTTTGGGGAAAATTACTTACTCGCTTTTGTTCCGTAACCAGAAGGGCTCCGAATTTCCATGGTTTGACGGGAATTCGTAATAGGGAGAACCGTTTGATTGGATAGATTAATGTTTCCATTTGGGCGGACAAAGTGCTCTTTATTACGCAGTTATTCTATATCGATTTCCATTGCTCCTTTCCTTTAAAGACATTTCTGTTACTAATGGTAATGCAATTAATGGTTAACGTGCCAATAATAATATCTACATTACTCTATATTAAAACCTTATAGCTTTTGGGGATCAATTGGTTCACCAGGAAAACAGAGTTGGGAAAATCATGCAGTGGGTAAATTATAGTGAGAAAATTTAATTTGCTGCTGAATAGAAAAAGATTCTTTTTCTACGAACATTCAAGAGGGAGAAAAAATAGAAAAACATTAATAAGAATATATCCAGTTAATATGTACAGGGTGGCCATAATTAAACTGATAGTGCTCACAGTGTTCTGTAGCGCGATCAATTTACGAGAATGACGCCACATTTTGTAGGGAAGATTCAACAAGACGAGGAACAAAAGATTCCGCGAAAAAAAATCAAAAGTCACCGCTAGGGGAATGTGTGGCGTTGTGTAATAGAAAATAGAGTGTTAACAAATGCAAATCAACAGGGAGGACTTTGTAACCACGACAGATTTAACCCCGCCACACACATATGTACAGTCTTCGGCAAGATCAGGGGGGTTCGAAATCGAAGTCCGGGGGAAGCGAATCTAACGCCCTACTAACCAGGCTATGCAGGCTTAACAATTACAATAACTATTAATAATTGATTAAAAAAATTAGAAGAACTGGGAGAACTGGGTAAGAAGTGATCGTTCTCTGTTCCATACATAAATTACAACCTGTGGAATGGACCTTCAGAAGCTGCTCCACCCCTCCTTTCGTTGTAAAGCGGAACACGAGAACAACAATTGTAATTATTTAATAAAGAGTAACTAAAATAAAAAATTTCTTTGTTGACCATAGTAGGAATTGATTTTAAAAAAAATGTTTTTTTATTTTACTTGTTTAATATAATTGTTTGTTATACTTGACGAACTGTCAATTATAAATGCAGAAATCTTGAAAAAGTTTATAAATAGTTTTTGAAAAGAAAGAAAATTAGACAAATTTACAAAATCAATTAACACTTTATGCCAAATTTTAATTCCAGAACCATTTTCTTTGCACGCTAGTCTCAGAGGATTATAGAGTATAGAGGGAGATAGAATATAAAGAGTAATTATAAAAGATCATTTATGATAAGCCATAAAATCTAACAATAGTTTTGAATTGAAAGTAAATTAAGGAAGAAATTGTAAGTCTGCATCATTTTTCCATTAATTTACTTCTGAATTTAAATATAAGCGACTATATTTGAAAAAGTATTTCATCAACAGCAAACATTTTATTTCTTTTCATTACTAATATTATTGAAATCTAGGAATTCTTTAGTTTATATTTCAATTAATGATAAGTTTTTTAATTAAAAAACGTTGTAATTAAAAAAATTTCTGTAATTGTGATAAACTCGTTTACTGTAGTCATAGATTTCCCACAGCGATAGATCTAATTCTTTTTTTAATTATTTTGTTGGGCAAAAAGTTTGGCTGTGGTTTATTTGCGCTTTTGTCAGAGAATGTCTTTTGGATTCATTAATTAGCTCTTTTCCAATTAATGTCAATCCACTTTACATGCAATTTTCAATACAACTGTATAAAACCATAATTCAATATAAACTGTTTAAAATTGTAACAATTACATTTTTTTCTATAAACTGCTTAAAACCATTTATACAGCTTTATAATCTTAAATAAACTAAATGGCTGGCATAAATGGTCCTATCTGTACTGATTTTGACTTTAAAGAATGCTGTTTTGAAATTCCATAATATATTTCTAAAATATTCATTTTTATTTTGCGTTTTTTCTACGCAGTCAATTTATACCGTCATTTTTGATCACTCAGTTTCATAAAAGTAGCTCTAATTATATCTGTTATATATTGTTGCGAAAGTTTTTTTTTCAAGAAATTCTCACCATAATTTTTCGCTATTGCATTATGCGAGAAAAAAAAGAGAAGAATAGTAAAATATATATTATTAAGGCTAATTCTTAGACTACCCATGAACAAATTTCGGGTATTGACTGCGCAACAGAGAAGAAACACCGGAATAAGATTTTACATATTTTATAAGTTATTGTTTGTGTTACTATGAATTACAATTTTGCAATTTGCCGTTGTACTGCAAGTCAATTTCCTTTTGCTTCTAAAGCTTTTTGTGCATTTGTTTTATAATTTATATAGGACTTTTCCAAACCTTCGCTATATACACAATCCATTCTAATTTTTTTTCACGAAATCCTCACCATAATTTTTCTCTATTGCATTATGCGTGAAAAAGAAAAACAGTTAAATATATATTATCAAGGCTAATTTTTCTGTGAGTAACTCGTGACTTCTGTGTTAGTGAACTGGTAATTATAGTTTGAGTTTGCTTCAGACAAAGTATATTATAATAGTTATGTATTTTTTTCTGATACATTTAGAAAAAAAAGGTAAATGGTTTTGTAAAAAAAGGGTGTCCTACAGATAAAAAAACCTCGAAAAGGTCTGGTATCGATATTTCCAATGTAAGGATTAATAGATTATAGGCTAATAGTTTTGGATAGATTAATAATGGTATGTCATAGGTCTCCATTGAATCACTGTCACTGATCTCCACTGAAAAATTCATAAACCTAATGAATAGAGAATTTGAAAGAAAAATAAAATAACATTGTTTTAACATTCTACTATGCTAGGGAATCACAGACATTAAGTTATATCTAAACGATTTAAGTGACATTAAATATAACAAGCATCTTGACGAGCATCAACTAATAAGTAGTAACATCGATTTCTGAACTACATAAGTTAATATTTTACATATATAAAAGCTACTCAAAGGCAGATAAAGCAGAAATTAAAAGGAAAATTTAGGAAAGTATGCCAAATTTTTATTAGGTAAACTTTTGACCCAACCTTAGCGCGAATTACCATTTGTATCCGAAATGGGATTGATAAATAAAGTTTGCGCTCAAAGTTTATAGGAATTCGTGGCAATTTCTCATGAATAATTGTTTTTACTTTAGGCATTATGCTGGGAAAATGAAACCAAACGTGCATTTTGCTCTCTACGGAACTCTACAAAGCTTCAGTGATATCAAGAGACTGAGGGCGCTAAGAGATTTAATATATTTGATCATATACTCATCTGATCATGATTGAACACAAATATTCACATGTAGAGGAATGCTGTCATCTTTCATTTCCTGGAGAGGACATTCTCCAGGAAACACTTTCTAAAGCAAAGATGGAATGTTTTGCTGTAATTTCCTCTCAGGAGTACAAATAAGTCCAAACCACACCGAGACAAATGGACTCAAAACACGCCCCTCAGAAATACAAGTGGCACCAAAGCAAGTCCTACACCATCACAGTCCCCTCCTCTCTCCATTAGGAGCTAAATTATACACACGAAATGCTTCTGCCGTTGTTTGATATGTCCGATTGTTTGAAATAATATGAATAATGATTCATTAGACCAGATTACCTGTTCCTCATTGATGTTATATCCATTTTGGGGGTCTTGGTTCCCTTGTAGTCGCTTTTATATTCCGCGGCGACGCTTATCTCTTTGAGGAGGATACTCTGC
Source organism: Argiope argentata (assembly GCA_026289955.1). NCBI lineage: Eukaryota > Metazoa > Arthropoda > Arachnida > Araneae > Araneidae > Argiope > Argiope argentata. The sequence continues at coordinate 531,063 of JAOUZG010048879.1, read as the reverse complement.
TATGAACAGCTGATTCACTCTGTTCCTATAAAAAGTTTTGATGAGAACGTGATTGTGGAAATGGATGTTTATATAGGAGGTTTCCTGTGACAATGTAGTCATATGTTTTCGGTCCACTCTCATCTTCAAGACACGTGTATTTTGGTTGATCGGCATTGATTTTCGACCACAATTCGACCTTAATTCTTCTACAGTAGCCCTTGAACAATCAGAAGATTGAGTGTTCTAAAAACAGAGTTGAAACGAGCTTCATTGCACGTTTCTCTTTGTATGTTATGCAGGCTGAACATAATAGTGTTTTGCCTAGGGAAAGAATTTTTTGTACATATCTTGAGATTAGCGATGGCAGGGATAGGAAAGTGTTAATTTCGCTATTGATACTTTCCTAACGCTGCCAAAAACAATAAGCTTGAGACACGTTTTGGAACTATATTGGATGGTCGATGTGCTAACATTTCGAACATATTTGACACAAATGACTAGTATTTTATCCTATACCTGTTCTGTCAATCTTTGGCGAGCAACTTGTTCTGTTAATGGCTCCTAAGAGTTTCAACTAAATCTTGTATGCATAATTTGGTCTTAATGATTTTTTTTCAACAAAGTATATTTTCAAACTTCACATTTTCAAAGTATGTGTGCTGCTTTAGGTTCCTTTCGCCATTCTCTAATTTCCCATTATTTTACTGAAAATTTGAATTTTAGTTTGAAACAAAAAGAGATTAAACTTCAGTGAATCCAAAAATTTCAAGCTGAATCGTTACGTAAAGCTAAGAATAGTTCAATTCATGTTAAGATACAAACAGAAAGTAGAATCATTCAAAATTTTTATCCGTTTTACACACAATGTTTCATTATTCCTTATTCATAAATTGTCACGGAAAATATTCGACAAAAAATTCTTTGGCTCAAAAAAAATCTATCTACTAGAATAAAAAGAAATTTGCAAGCTAAAACTCTAGTAATATGTATATATGCATGTAATTAGATAATTAAAAAGTGAAGTAGTTTTTAAAAATGACTGAACTGAAAAACCATTTTTTGTTTTTGTTGTTATGGCTTACTTTTGAAATTAAATCTTAAATGCAAACATGCCAAAAAAATATTTTATTATCCAAATTATTGCTGAAAAATAGTTTAAATCATCATACTTTTAACATTGGAAACGTAAGAAAAATCTATAGTAAAATATTCATAGCAATAATGATAGTTTTCATTACAACAAAGAAACAAACATTACAACAAAGAAAATTATTGTACATTCTATTTAAAAAGTTAATAAAATTTACACAAAATTTTCTATTACAATTGAATTGATATAATGAAAAAGATATTTTTTTGAATTTTAAGATTGTGTAAAAAACACTTTTGAGTGATATTTTTGGAAGTTATGGTGAAAAAATGACAAATTTTTTCTTAATTTTTGAATTAAAATTTTAATGAACTCTAAGTGCACATATACCTTACAAAAGTGTATATGTGCCACATTTGGTAGTTCAGATCTGTCTTGAAGATGACCAGCCCAGATAAACATATTATTTCCTCTTTATTATTTATTAATTCCCATTAATCGGTCACATTCTCTCTATATATATCTTGTAAAAATTTTCAAACGACAATAAAATACTTTTTATTCATACACTCAACTTCAAATCCATTTTTTAAATTTGTAGTGGATGACATTTGATGTTAATAAAGTTTTTTTTAAAAAAAATTAATTCATTGATTTTATTTAAATAATTTTTAATACTTCAAAAAGAGTTTTAGCAGTTTGCAATGAAAATCGAAATCAACGGGCAGTAGCTCAATCGGTGAAAGGCAAGGATTTCAGTATTTTTCACGTGAAGGTGAAGAATGCGAGTTCAACGCTCGCGAAAATCAAGCATTTATCAAAATATTATTTATATTAATTCTAATTATTTAATAGAGAGTATTTAAAATAAACATTTGCATTGCTGACCCAAGTAGGAATTGACTTAAAATGCTTTTTATATTACCTGCTTCAAGTACTCTTGATGTGGGTACTGATTATACATTAAACTTACTTGTTAAAAAATTTTTTCTCTGACACACCCTTTATTATTTCTAAAGATGTATATAAGAAAAAAAATAACTTTTCTTGAAAACATCTCATAACAATAAAATAGAAAAATATTTCGAATCTGAAAATTTATACTTAAAAAATTTGAAGGACATATGGAAGCTATTTTAAAAATATTGCTGCGTATCAATTTGCAATTGCGAAGATTGTTTTCGCATTTCCTTATTTTGTAGAATTCCTGTCGGCTTTTAAATAGATTATACATTTAATACTCAGTTTCTTACTCCCATTTTTTTTTTTCCATTTCGAAAAGTAAATTAAATTCAGTATTTTAGAACTCCATTTATGATTGTAAAACTACCCGTTAGATGGCAGCACAACATTCCTACTTTCAAAGTGTCTTGGCTAACAAATCATTACTGCATGGAAGAATCCCTCAATTTTATAGAGAAACTTTCAAATCAAACTATTAGTTTTTTAGATGGAAGCAGTTTTAATTACTTTGGAATTAAGGCAGCAATGTATTTAAATTGCTAGAAGCTATTTAAATACTTCGTGGCCTTAGACAAGCTATGCAGACATTATGAGAGGTTTTTTTAAAATTTAGTTTCACATTACATTACAGCACAATTTTTAAATGTTAAGATTTAGTTTATGATAATTTTATTTTATTTGAGAATATCTGTATATTTTTTAGTGCTCCAGACAAGCCAGCATCCACGTTATTATATTATTGAAGCAGGTTGAAGAATAATATATGTTGTGTTGTTGTTGTTATTTATGGCACTTGCCATGGGCAAGCCTCCCACTGATACAGCAGCAGATTTAAGCCGGAAGGAGCATTTTTTGTTTTTGAAGTAGGGCCAAGAATATGACTTATCTACACACTCACCATATTTGCTTGCACAGACTCTTTTTACAGGGGGTCACAATCACACATCTCACAGAAAGCACACAGAACAACCACGCCAGAACCGTGATTCCCAGAACACGAGGAAGACGCTCTACCTCTGTGCCAGAAAGCCGGCCGAATAATATATTAAAGCAGCTGCTTAATAAATATTCTAATAAATAAGTGAATATAATTCTAAAGAATGTATAAAGATGGATGGATAAAACTTGGAACAAGGTTTTAGCATAGAAATTGTCGATTCGTATCATTTTTTCATCCAAATCTGCCAACGCTGGGCCGACTATTGTTCTGCAAATTCGATTACACATAAATGCGATAATTATAAATCGCCACGATTTAGAAAAATGAAATTTGAAATACGACTTTGTCTCTCAAATTGTAGTTCTGTGACAAATTTTAGATTTAAATCAGAGTCCAAAATGCATGCTCATTTTCTTTTACTAAGGTTCGGAACTCAAAACGTCCATGTATGGAAGTCGGGAAATTAAAATTTCAGAATTCGTAGCTATCACGACTTAGTCGAAAATGTACAGTTTTCATGCGGAGGAGAAGAGGAATAACACCTGTTTTAGAGTGCATTTGAAGAACTTCCGGGGACGGCAACGTCGTGATGTTTCGGAATTCCGCGGTGTGACAAAGTGATCACGAGCACCTCCACATCATAATTAGAAATAATTACTTTAAATTGTAAGTTCAGAGAAAATTAAATTTAACTGAACTAGTTTGTAGTAGCGTAATAAAGGCTCTAATGTCATGAATTTTTGTAGAATTATTTGATTTCACCTTTTAAGATATTGTTACAAGCGGGCGAGCGGCACGAAAACTCTCCCAAGATGGCGACGTTTGGCGAGGAGCCTAGCACCAGCTTGAATGGCTTGGCGAAAGGAATAGTATAGTAGCCGCTAGATTGCGCGCGTTGTTTTGAGAAGTTTCACGAGTTTCGGGGCACGCGCTTCCTCGGCTATATAAGGAACAAGTAGCCGGAGTGAGTTAATTGAGAGTTTTCTCCCGGAAGAAAAGCGTCTCGCTGGACTAGAGGATTTCTGAGTTGTGTTTACGTTTGCTGTTAGCGTTGTATTATTGAGCTCGCTGCGATTTACTATTTACTGTGCTATAAGATAGCTGTTTTGCAGTCTGTTTTTCTTATGCATAATAAGACTTGCATTTACACTGTAAGTGACTGTTGACTGCTGGATTGTGTTTATCTGAAATTTTAACTTTATCAATTATCCTGTAAATAGCTGTAAATAAATTTGTCTGTGCTGTCCTCGAATGAAGTCCATTGAATCCGAAATCGCTACGCAAAATACGTAACAATATAATTCCATATTTAAAATAACATTTAGATTATTTATGGCCTAAAAAGAAAGGGAATTAGTTTGCACTTGCCTTTTTCTATGGGGACTAAATTAGCTATATTTGGATTATCTATTTTCGAAAAATTCCAGAAAATGTGAACTTTCCTGGAAACTATTACGGCTGTGTTTTTCATCCCCATCCATTAGTTATCTGTCCGATTTTTGGCGACTTTGGCGAGATATTCAATCTGGATAACCCCCGCTCTCCATGAAAAGCTGCGAGTTCTCAAAAGGCCCGCTGATGAAGTCCCGGCAACCATAAATAAAACCCGCCGAAGAATAAGTAGGATCCTATGTTTGTACAAAATAATACGGCCTCTGCTACCCGGGCGATAAATCATCACTTTCAATCAAGGGTAGTGGACAGAGATGCTACCCCCACCCCCTCTCATTCATTCATTTACTCCCCTTTCTGGAAGAGGAACTGTTTTTTTCCTCTCCCAAACAGATCGGGGTTTTCTTTTCGTGGCTGCATGTAAGATTTGGAATAAAATATGATTTATTAGAGGGCAGGGATTGAATGGAATCCATCCGATCCACCCTCACGTTTATGGGAGAAACCGGAGAAGATTCGTTTGTCGGTGGTTTGAAATTGATTGATTAACGATCCGGAATTGCGTAGTAAATGGACAACAAACAATGGGCCGAGTTTATTTGCGTTGCGGCGATTTGGCGTGGCTCGGATGAAACAAAATATGCCCGGTTATAGATAATGTAGTCGTTTTCGTATCAAAATGTAGGATGTCAATTTTGGCAGGGCATTTTATTTGTGCAAAGTACCTGTGTAGATAAGGCACGCCCAAAGGATGTGGAAACACTCCAACTCCATATTTGGGAAAGCCCTAAGCCAGTAACTGATTTTTGCAAAGTAAAATTTCGTTTTTATCTTAATGTACAGAGAGCACAAAATATTACTCTAATATCAAACACTTATTGTGCGAAATCTTTTATAATAGAATTATGTTTTTTTAAAAACATATTGTTATGCTATTATAAAGCATTTCAGTAGATGTTAATATGCGATCTCTTGGTCGTGCAGAAAATGACAAAGAGTATTCTAGGTCTGGAGTCTTTAGTTGTCAGCAATGGTACACTCATCTTTTATTCTAACTTCCAATTCTTCTATTCATTAAAAACATTAAATAGAGAGTATAACGAATCAACTGTGTGAAAACTGGCGTGGCTTTAGTGCAGTTCAGTTTGGTTACATTAACTCCTGTTGTAAAGCAAAACTAGAGCTCTTTTATAATGGACCACGTAATTTTGAACCACGGTCAGATGACAAGGACGACACTTGAGTTGACACCCCCTCTCCACACCACACCAATAGGAGAACATTTGGCCCAGATAGATTTAACATGCACTAGACCCTCTTTACAGCTTAATTTCTCCTCGTAGTAAGCTTTCGGTTTAGCTCAAGCTTCTGCTCTACAAAGCCTTTATAAAACCTGTATTAATGTATGGTTCCCAAATAGGGGGTGTGCGGCACATCAGCCACAAACATCAAGAAGTTGCAAGTTTTTCAAAACAGACAACTGAGGCGAATAGTTAATGCACCCTGGTACGTCAGAGGAAAAATTATACATGCCGACCTTCAAATTGAATCTGTTTCGGAATGCATTAAAAGAACATCAACTAAGTTCTTCTAAAAAATACCCTAGATTCGTAACGAGTTACGTCAATTACCAATTTACGATCCTGCAGTTCCCAGTTCTCGTAAGAGAAGCCATGAGCTGGACATCCCCAAGAGCTGGACAATTGTTACATAAATTTTCCAGCCGTAAAAAAGCTGCGAACTAACTAACTCTATTGCCAATCTGGTGTTTTAAATCCCCAAAATTATTTCTGTTTAGGCGTTAGATAGCTACGATGTGCTACACGCGTGAAATATGGAATTATTTATTTTTTCAAAAATTAAGCAAATAGTGGACTTTACTTGAGGACAGCACAAACAAATTTATTTACAGCTATTAACAGTTATGTACAGGATGACTCCAAAAAGTAAAACTTCAGATAAACACAATCCAGCTGTCAACAGTCCCTTACAGCGTACATGCAAGTCTTACGCGCAATAAACACAGACTGCCGGCTTGCTGGCACAGGGGTAGCGCGTCTGCCTCGTGTTCAGGAGGTCCCGGGTTCGAGTCCTGGTTCGGGCATGGTTGTTATTCTGTGTACTATCTGTGAGATGTGTGAATGTGCCCCCCTGTAAAAAGGGGTTGTGCAAGCGAATGAGATGAGTGTGTAGCAAAAGTCGTACTCTTGGCCCTAGTTGGCGCTACTTGAAACAAGAGACGCTTCACTCGGCTTAAATCTGCTGCTGGGTCCAGCAGCGAGCTTGTCCATAGGCAAGTGCCATTAGAAACAACAACAACAATAAACACAGACTGCAAAACAGCTATCGTATAGCACAGCAAAAGTAAATCGCAGCGAGCTCAATAATACAACGTTAACAGCAAACGTAAGCACAGCTCAGAAATCCTCTAGTCCAGCGAGACGCTTTTCTTCCTTGAGAAAACTCTCAACTAACTCACTCACTGTTAAGTGTTCGTTCTGAGGGCACCTAGCTCCGCCAGGAGCTTATCCCCTGACCTTTTTGGTAGAGAAGTGGCCTGGCGTTCTGGAATACGTTGCCCTCTTCGATGAGCATTGAGGATTTTCAGTGTCTGGTAGCTGAAGATGGACTGGGCTGAGTTACGGCGGCAAGAAGTTCGGTGATGAGGGAGTAGTGGCAACCAATCAGAAGGTAAGCAGGTGGTGGCGTCACAGTAGCTGCTGATGGAGAGTCCGGGTGATGATGATGATGCAAAAGTGTATTTCCGAGAGGCTGGGGTGGGTGAGGTGGTGATTGTCAGGATGCTTTGTTATTGGCTATTGGATTGGGGAGAGTGTGGGGGTATGGCTCCTTGCAAGATTTAGTTAAAAGATTATAAGATTATACTATTTTTTAAGGTTTAAATTAAGAAAAAATGAATTGAGAAGTTTAATCTATGAGGTTACTACAGTAGGATATTTCTGGGCCTACTAGATCGAGGAACAGGGTTGTAATTTGGGATATTTTTAATGGCCTCATTGTTTATTTTAGACATGTGAGTGAAGAATTTTTGTGAGAGTTTTTTAATGAAATTTAATAAGGGGGGGGTAGTCCAGACCGTGATACATGTCTCTATTTCTCATGAAAAATTTCATGTTACAAATTTTTCTAATTAAATTGTTTTGAAGTCTTTCTACTATTTTTAAATTAGTTTTAGGAGCATA
>JAOUZG010048879.1:493336-513878 GCA_026289955.1 Argiope argentata | reverse complement strand
AGTTCAAATTTTCAATCGTTAATAAAATTATCCACTCAAGTTCAAGTAAATTTTTAAAAACTTGTGGCGGATGACATTTGATTTTAATACAGTGTTTCAAATATTAATTTGTTAATTTTTTACAAATTAATTAAAAACTAACTTTCTCATAAAAAATCTTCATTCCCCCCCTCCAGATAAGCTAAGAATTCATTTTGTACTTTCCCCACGTTAATGAAGTTAGAATTAACATGTTTTCGGCTGATTATTTCAAAAGATTGTGTTTATTTTCTAAACGCTCGATGCATTTAAAATTAAACATTATTAATTAATGGATTTTTTGGATCCATTTTTAAGTACTTTCGAATTAAATAAATAAAGAATAAATAAAATTAAAAAATTCTAATCTGTATTGTGTTACACTTACTGGCATAGAAAATTCCCGCATTTTGCGTTGCCTCAATTGGTGTTGAAAATTCAACGCTTGTATACATTTTTGATCAATTATTTATAACAATTGTAATTATTAAGCTGGGATATCCTGGTTTTCAGGGCACTGGATTTGCATGCCTTGAACTGCGAGTTCGAACCCGTCAGTCGAAGACTCTCCACGTGTGTTTGTTACTTCTGTATTGGTTACTCCTGTTGGAAGTAATACTATTGAGGGTGATAGGTAAAAGGCAATCGTTCTCTGTTCCAGATCTAAATTACGATCTGTGGATGAATGAATGAATGAATGAAATCCACCCCGTAAAAAGGGTTGTGGCGTGTGTGAGTTAGAAGTCAGACTTCTGCCCTCGGGTACACAGGTGACCCATTCCTTCAGAAGCTACTAAACCCCTCCTTCCGTTGTAAAGCGAAACACGAGAACAACAGCAAGAGTGAATTGAACTAAAATATTAATGGAATTATGATGCGTAGCACCTGCTCATATTTCTGTTTAGTATCCCTTAGCGAAGCAAAATCGTCAAAAAGAATGAGTTTCGGGATCCTGAAACGCACAGTAATAGTCTTTTTGAATCCATTGACTCTGTTTTTGAGAGAGAAAAACATTTTCTTGTTGATTCTTAGGAAGAGCGGTCAGTATTTCGTTTTTACAGAATAATATCGTTATGCTTCCCAACGAATTGTCCTTTTAAAAAGGTGAATGTCCATAGCTTTCATTTGTTCGTAATAGTTCAGTTCCTTTGGCATGCAAAATATAGCTATAGATGTTCTGATAGATGTATAAGCAATAATTGTATTTTAATTGAAAAAAAACAACAACAATGACAGTGGTCTCTCCAAAGTTTTCTTGCATACTCTGTAATATAGTTATCATAGTAGAGAACACCTTGCATGGCACTAACTTACAATAGTTACGAAATATTAACATTTTGGCTTAATTGAGCATTTTTATGGAATATATTAATTAGTTAATTTTGGCGAGTTATTTGGCGATAAATTCTAGTGCGCAGTTAGTAACATCTGTGAATCGAATGTGTGATTTAGATACATGTCTCTCAATCGATATAAACAAATATTTGACACAAGCTCCCAACTCTCAAACCAAATTTGATATATTTGTCATTGCGTTTGCATATTTATATAAGTATAGACAGATAAGCAGTTAAACTATGGTTGGTTTTGGTAGACGGACCTCTTCTGGACAGATTTTAATTAAAATTTGATGGAAATCTGAAAATTTGATTTAAAGGTTGTATCAAATTTTAACCCTTTAATACAGACAAACAGATATTTCTCAAAAAATGTGTTTCTGGAACTCAGGGAGGTATAAAAATTTAAGATTTGTCAGAATCTCGAATGCGATTATTTTTTTGGCGATTATTATACTTTCTCTACACTATGTATACGAAAACTAAAGTATATTTGTATAACCAAATAACTTCATTTTACGCATTAATTCATGTAATTTGGAGCTCCACTTTCGCAGTAATCTTCCCGCTGCAATCTCTACCCTTGAGGGTCCCAATGGAAACAAGTAAATTATACTCCAAAAAAAAAAATTAAAAATATTTCTCTAATCATTTTAAATAAAATTATTGATGTTCCCCTAATCACACTTACTAAAAAAAATACTGAAAAGAATGAATGAAATTTATGTAGCTACGCACATCGTTACATTTAAGAAACACGCTTGTGCAAATAGTTTTCAATTCTGGGAATAATTGAAGTAAAATAACTGTTCTACTTAATCAGATATATTCATTCCGTCCTTCGTTCTTGGAAGCAATAAGAAGGAAATTGATTTAACGCTGATAAACATTTTGATAATTCATTTACAACTATTTGCTTCCGGCCATACGTTGCTTGTTACTGAGACTGATGAATTGGAAAAGAACGAAACAGAAAGAGTAATTTGTATGTTTCATTTCACCATTCTTGTAGGTATACAATATTTCTGTTGTTCTTTTGTCTGTACAGATATCGATATTGTCTGGTTTGTCAATAAGAATATGCACCGTATAATTTCCCATATGAATAGCAATTCGTGTTTGGATCTAAATTGACCATTTCTGAAGTTTTCCTAATGTTGTTGACGGCGATTGTAAATGTCAATCGAATTAAGAATTTAATCGCTTAATTTGAAATGGCATATCTTTTGGAATCACAGGAATGAGAGGAATGAAGACATCTTCCCCTTTAAAAGGTCTTACTAAGATTGTTGCTTTTAAGACATTACTCATTATTATAGTTACGACTTTTAGCGTAACGGGTTCGGATTGAATGGAGTTTACTTGAGGACAGCACAAACAAATTTATTTACAGCCATTTTCAGGTATATACAGGATGACTTGATAAAGTAAAACTTCAGAAAACACAATCCAGCAGTCAACAGTCACTTACAGCGTAATTGCAAGCCTTACGCGCAATAAAAACAGACTGCAAAACAGATATCGTATAGCACAGAAACAGTAAATCGCAGCGAGCTCAATAATACAAGCAAGAAAAGTAATCCGCTAGTCCAGCGAGACGCTTCTCTACCGAGAGGAAGTAAACTAACTAACTGACTGCCAGGTTACGGCAACCCATCCCTTATATAGCCGACTGCGGGAGGGCCCAAAAGCACGCGAAGCAACGCGCCGCTTCATGAAGGATCAAGCAGCTACCAGACTATTCCTTTTGTCAAACCAACTCGGTTGGCGCGAAGCTCCTTTTGAAGAGTCGCCAACGTTTTCTCTTTCGGCGCGCGTTTCGCCCGCTTGTAACATTATTATTATTATTATTTTGTGGTAAACCTCATGCTATTACAAAACTTAAGTTGGATAATATACCACAATGTGATAAATGGCTCGCTTTTCTCATGCATTACATATGATGGCACCCCTGGCAGATGGAATGAATTCAAAATTGAATCGCTTCATCTTTTTTCGTAACATTGTCGACAGACCTACTGCTACATTTTGAAAGGTAAATAATAAATTTTCACAGACACTTTTGTTTTTGGACGCAAGAATAACCCTTTTATTCAGCCAATCCTGATTTTGATAATGGATTTAAATATTAGGAAATACTATTAAATCTATTCTTATTTAGATGTCAATTATTTGTCGAAATTATGAGACAATGAAATTCGTCCTGAGGTCAGATCAACCTCTTTTAACCACTTCGCATACAATGACTTGTCTGACACGTGCATCGAATGACTGAATTTTTGTTTTCAAGTCTGCAACTAAGCAACAGAATTTAATGAAATACGCAAAAATCAATTCGAAACGCTTTAATATCCCAAATGCTCCATATATAATTTAAAAAAAAATCTAATTAACAATAAATGACCAAAATAGGATGAGTCATCTAATTAGAAAGTTAAATAAATTCGTATGCCAAGTGGTTAATTTGGAGTCATTCTGTTTAATAAGCATGTTATGGGCACGTTGTTATAATAGTAAGTATTTTAAAAGATGTTATTTATAATTTTCTAGCTTTTAACCGTGACTTTGTACGCGTGGAAATTTTGATGTGTATGTGTGAGCACTGATGGTATGATCGCAATGTAAAATGTTATCAAACCGTATCATTATGGTGCTGTTGAAAATAGAGTCTGATATGATATAATCAAGAAACTTGTAACACTGTTTGCTGATTAGTCTGGCCAACACAAAATCAAGTCCTAATACGTCTCAACAATCAAAAAACACTTCTCATGCGTGAATTTTCTACGCCAATCGGGGCCACGCAAATACGTGAATTTTCTACGCCAGTTGTGTGACGCAATAAAGATTAGAAATTTTTAATTTCCTTTATCCTGTTTTATTTTAATTCGAAAATACTTCAAAATGGATCTTCAGAATCGGCTGATTAACAATGTTTAAATTTAAATGCATCAAACACTAAGAAAGTAAACGGAGTAGTTGGTTCCATTTAAGAAGTGGAGAATCAAAAATGATAACATTTAATTTCTACATTCTGCGTTATGCATAAAGCAAAAATTGGAAATTTTACAATGATTTATGGTCTTTTCCGTTAACAAGGCTCAAGCGAAAAGACATCAAAGAAATTTGGCGGAATTCTACATTATTTGGCGATCTTCCGCTTTAAGAAATTTGTTGAATTGTATATTATTTCGCCTGCTCTCGGCTGAAGGAAAAGTACTTAATTTACAATCTAATTGTTTAAAAATTAAATTATTTATTAAATCAACTTATTATTTTACCCTTGTTGTGAAGTCGTGATGTAATTTGCTTCTATTTCAACTTTATAGTCAAACTTGTTACATAACACATTGTGAAGTGCTTTTAGAATATATAAGCTCGCATCCTGGCACAGAGGTAGTGTGTCTTCTTTGTGATCTGGGCGTCCCGGGTTCGAGGCCCGGTTAGGGCATGGTTGTTCTTCTGTGTTCTATCTGTGAGGCGTGTGACTGTGCCCCCCCCCCCTGTAAAAAGGCGCTGTGCAAGCGAATGTGGTGTGTGTTTAGCTAAAGTCGTACTTTGGGCCCTCGTTGGCGCTACTTCAAACAAGAGACGCTCATTTCGGCTTAAATCATCTGCTTCATCAGCAGACTTGCCCATGACAAGTGCTATTGATAACAACAACAACTGAATATATGAAATTTTTCTTGAAATTTCTGCAAAGTCTATGGTTAGTTATTAAGTTATTTTTACGTTTCCTTCGCAGAAATGAAAGCATTTATTTTTCTGGAAAAATCATTTTTAAATTTAAATTAAAACTTAAAGTAACGCTAAATAAAATTTTAACATGACTCAACGTTTTTTTTTAATTTACCGCCGAATCAGGCATAGACTGAAGCAACATATGAAGATGATCAGAAATGCATGTAATCAAATATCCTGCTGACTTTGTATATCTGTCTGTAATAAAAGGTGAACAAATAATTTCGAAAAATTTTGAGTGATAAATTTATTTTAATATGAAACAGGAAGGCAATTTATGAATTCATTTCTTAACAATGTGACGTGTTTTCCATTTTAATGCATCTTGGCTGTGTAAACAGGGAGTTCCACAATGAAACTGCATATGAAAATAAGTCATTCATTAAGATGAATCGGATTCCAAGTTTTGCATTTTTCACTGTTCTCTTTCAAATAAGTTATACTGTTCTTGGAGCTGAAATTGTTGAAGTATCTTCTGCCGTTCACGATGCTCAGACATTACTGCAGATTTCTGATGAATTTCTTTATTGTCTTAAGATCCAATCATCTAAAAAATTCTCATTCCCTGGACAGATTTATACGGACGCTCTGTCTTCTGTAATACGTTCATTTGCTTCGCAAAGTGACGGTTCGTTCTCGAAAGAAGAAGCTATCCTTTTCCAAACCAGTCTTGCTACGTCCATTGCTGACAAAGTTTCTGTGGTTGAATCTGAATCGAATAATCAACCACCAATCTTCCCTATGGTGCTTCAACTAATATCGGATTGCTTCACAGAAATTACAGGTTATCCGCCTTCAAACTTAATACGAAGAATTGAAACTTTCTTGTCATTATTATTGGAAGACACTAATTATGAATGGGATTCGTTTGAGACGGAGAACCAGATATTTCCTTCAGAAGTTCAAAGTTCAGGAGACTATGTGAATCAAATACAATCAAAGGAGTCGTTGGAAAATTCTAAGACTGAATCGACAAATGGAATTGATTTGTCGCCTTATAATGGTGAACCTAGACAAACTTCTCAAGGTTTTGTTGCAAGCAAGCCTCTACTGATTGTCAATAATTCGAGTTTTAACGATTTATTTTCAAATAAAGAAGTAAATAAAAGAAATGAACCTGACCGATTTTTAAATGGAGATAAGAAATTCTTTATTGAAAACAATGATTCATCCAGAATGAATAAATTTGACACTGACGTCGGAACTTTGCAACATGGACAGAAAATCAATGAAGAAAAACATCCATTAGTGATATTTCCAGCTTTTAATGATTATAATTATCTCAACTTTTCCACTACTTCTGAATTCTCCACTGCATTTTCTGATGCTTTAAAATCTTCGAAGGATATATCAAAAGTCTTCGAAACTTCTTTACTTCCGATATTGGCAAGCAAGACCTATTACAAAGCAGTTTATGATGCCACCATTGGAATAAAAAACTTCAATCCTGTGTCAATTGCAAGAATTTTTTCAATGGCAATCAAACAAACATTTAGTGATTTGACTACGAATCAACATATTATGACCTACGGAAATGTTGTAGGTAAATATCTGAAATCAAGATATCTATTAACACCTGAAAATATAGTAATGTTTAGCTCTTCATACGTAAACTTCATTAAAAGTGCCTTGGTCAGTGAGAGAACAAGTAATCCAAAAGAATCGAATATTCAAGCACTTATTCATGGTTTAATGAATTTTTTAGTGTCTTTGAAAGTGAATACAGAAGATCTTCTTGCTTTAGCCACAGACTTTGCTGACAATCTTTTCACTTTCACAGACATCAGAAGAAAAATTTTTAATTCCATGTCTCCAATTTGTGACGATTTAAAATTCAATCAATTTAATTTTAAATCAAAAGTGGGAAAAAATTATGTAGGTGTCGTTAGCAAATCTCACTTTATTAAAAATGATATGCAAAGTGGAATATTGGATAATAGTTTCAATTCTGAATATTCGAAGAATTGTTTGTTGCCTTCTGTGATTTCATTTTTTACGTACACTTTTTCAGAAACGATTTCACTTTCTGAAACTTTATCAAATGCCTTTGAAAGAAGGCTATTGGGAATTTTCTTATGCCAAGACCTTTATTTTGTTATGTATGATTATTTCCGAAAATTAGAAATGAATGACGTTTCCTCGCGTCATTTTTCGAGCATTGTATCTCAAGCAGTTAATACGAGTTATTATGCTATGACCCCAGTGGTGATAACTAATACCCTTTCTAATGTCATTGGTTATAAATTATTTAATGAGAACATCCTGTCATTGAAAAATGTTGAGCAACTTTCAGATTCGTACGTTAATTATTTAGAAATTTCTTTTAGATCATACGGTTCAAATCACAACTCAAGATTAGTCATTAAATTGATACTTAAAGGTACCGAACAATTTTTGTCTTCTCAAAAAATATATCTTTCCAGTAATGTAGAAATTCTGGCATCTTATTTTGTAACGGCATTGAATAAATCTATTAAAGCGTCCAGACATAAATTTTCACAATGGGCAACTAAGGATGTTGGATCCACTACGTCTGATTTTGACTTCTTTGACCAAATCGGTGATAGTTATATATCAGAATCAAACAGCACTGCCGTTTTTTCAAAATATATTTTAGATGAGATTTGGTTTTATCCCTATTTGCTCAAATTATTCAAATTACCACAGATAATGAAAACTCCGGGTGATATTTTTTATGGTAATTACCTTGATTCTCTCTTTTCTGATGGTCCACAACACGTAGCAGATTTGATTAAGCACGAAATCGTTAAAAATTCTGCCAGCCTCGATAGATCTGCATTTGCTAAATTGTTCGTTGAAAGTCTTGAGAAATATTTGACTGCCAGAAATGTTTTGAAACCAGAAAACACGATCGTGATGGCTAGAGCATTCGTGAGTGTTATGAATGACGCTTTAAAAAGAAATCGGGATTCAGATTACAATCTCAAGACACTTATAAACACTACAGGTGGCTTTTTGGTGAAATATCTAATTTTCGGAATGGATAATACAAAATCTTGGTCTTCAATGTTTTTGTCAGAGCTTTCTTCCCGCCCCAACTTCCTTCTGTCTCGATCAATCAATGAAATCGCTCCTGAGATACTGCCTGGAATGCTCTCGAATGGATCTTTCACTCGAGTCAACAATTTAGCTTCAACTGTGAGAACGGATATTCTTTCTTCGGATGAGGTGAATATTACGACATTTATTTACCACTTAATATTTGGGACTTTGCAAATAATCAACGACTTTCCGAAATTGAAACCAGAAAGTGCCCTTATCCAAGCTTTGTTAGAAAGTGTAGCAGCTTTGATTGGTGTTATTAATGGGGCACATATAACTGCTTTGGATTTTTGGGGCTATCAAAATGAAGTCAGTAAAATGCGTGAAGCTATCTCATGTTTTATCAGTTTGTAATTCTAAATAATACTGATATAATAATGCACAACCTTGTTGATAATGATAAACCATGTTGGTAATGATAAGTATCATAACCAACCATGTTGGTAATGATACATATGACGATAATCCATGTTGGTAAATAAATAATAATGTGCCCGGTTTCTCGCCAAATACAATAAAATTGTGCTATTAATCTGAAAAATGGCAAGTAATTCTTAACCAAACTTGATAAAAAATGTTTGGCGACAGAAAGCTCTTTAATGGTGCCAATAGATCTACTTCAAGACATGGTAACTATCTCTACATTGTAAACGTTTATTTTATCCAACATAAAATTAAATTGAGAATGTGTGATGAATATTTTTCTATGCATAATAAGCTTTTTGTCAAGATGAGTAATGTTTGATGATACAAAAAATTATTTTAAGAGATGATCAAATATTTGAAAGTGTCTTTGACTTAAAAATATGTTTACAGGACTGTTCAATCTCAAAAATAATTATACCCCCAAATGCATGATAAAATTGTTAACGATTTTCTAACAAATTTTCTTCCCGACATATTTGTTACTTAATGTAAAAATTTACCAACATTTCTTGCTTATATTTTTCCTCGGAGAAGGAGAAGCCTTTGGCGACCAGTTAGTTTGCTGGGAATGTTTCTTATATTTCATTTCAGATAAATCGTTTAGATATAATTTCATGTCATGATTTCCCCCAATAGTCGTATTAAAACCGTGTGGTTTAAATTGTATTTCTTAAGTTTATTATCTGAAAACAGTTTAATAACATTATAGCATAACATATATGAATGTGTAGTATTGTAACTTCATTTTTTTATTCCTTTAGTGAACTATTCAGATATTTAATAGAATCATCCTTCAGCTTTCAACAATGTAAGAAAATTATGTAATTAAATATTTGATCAAACAATGAAAAACATTTCAGTTTCAGAGTAAAGCAATGAAATACTTTTCAAAATTGAAAAAAATTCAAGAAAAAATTTGAACGATTATTAAAGTTTCAAAATAAAAAAGACTTCCTTTTAAAATTTTGAAATCGTGTGAAATTCATTTTTTGTACAGTAGTATTGATGGAAGTTATTGTGGGTAATCTCCAAATTTTTTTTCCAATTTTTGATTTATTAAAGTTTTAATTCATTTCAATGAGATCGTTTTTGAATCGTTTTTTTTTTCAATGCAATGGAAAGTTCGTAATTTTAATCACAAATATAGATGACAATTTCACAAATAACTCCATGGAATTTTCCCCCTATATATTTCTAATGGCATAGCGTGCATTTTTTTTAGCTGGAATTTGTGACCAATTTAATTTTATTGTTTTCTGTTATTTTTTGTTACACCATTATTTCACTACTAAGTGTGTGTCACCATTCCCAATAAATCAATGGCTTTATAAGTTTTTATCAATCGCCTTGTATTACTATATATCAAAGATATTTGTACTATGAAATTTTTACTTTAAAATAAAAATAAACCATTGTTGTATTTCATGTTTCACTTCATTTATACTCCATGGTAATAATAGAGTTTTTTTATTTCTAAAATGTAAAGAATCCATAAAATAAGGAAGGCGTTTAAGGAAAGCATGTTTCGTCTGAAAAAGAGTTTTATTTATTTTTCTCAGAATATACTATTAATAAAGTAAATATAAATGAATTTCGTTTCCAATTTTACTTCCTTGAAAGTTTAAGGAAACATATGCTGTTATTAAAATGACTAAGAAGTATATTAATTTCAAATCTAACTTATAAAAAATAAGCATACCAATCAAATATTGTTATTTAGGAAATATAATTACAAATTATATCAAAATAAATTTTCTTCAAATTTTGCAGTAGACAAGTGACACAATCAGATATTATATTATATAACTTTATTTTAATTTTAAATTTTTTGATAAATTTTATAGCATTGGTCATTTTTATATATCAGTTATATACAATGGAAAATTACAAGAAATTCGCTTTCTATTTTGCCACTTAATATTGTGAATTCTGTCATATGTATGTACATATTCATTATCAATTGTAGTAGTAAATAAAAAGTAACTAAAATAAAAATTTTCTTTGTTGACTTAAGTAGAAATTGACTTATTTATTTTTTTTATATTACTTGTGCCTTTCCAGTATACGAACTATAGAGAAATTACTGTAATCGTTAAAAAATTCGAACACGAGATTTTCACGAATCTTCACGTTCACATTTTTGACTTAATGCCAGACTGTGACAAAGATAACTCAAAAACGCTTTGATTTAAACAGAGGGGCTTTAACATCAAATTTGATTATGTCTTTCAAATTTTGAATCATCTTCTCAAGAACAATTGTAATTCCATTAAAGTGCTCTATAGTTACTTCATAAATAGTATAAATATTATTTTTTATTAATTAATTATTTTAAAAAAATCATCTTCTACGACGTTGACGTAGACTTCATTACAACCAGTCAAACCAGTGGTAAAGCAACTAACAGTTCTAGCAACCACACGCAAAAATAAAAATTTATTCTGAATCAATGTTTTTTTTTTTTTTTTTCAAAAAAAAATGTAATTAACAAATAAATAAATAACCTGTAGTATAACAATGTGTGAACATTCTCTCATCACTGATTTTCAAAATATCGTCTTTTTTATCGCCCAAATAATTTTCTTTTTTCGAAAAAAAAAATATTGTGTATTTTCCGGGGAGTACCTTCAAATGAGGATGAGATGCTTCCGACATGGTGGTTGGATCTCTCTACCCTGGAAGGTATACTAATAGATGGGGTTTAAACTCCTCCCATCGATGACAGGACGTACTTCCTACGGGAAGGGCTGTACCATGGCCGGTGATAGTCCTTAGGACTCAACCACAGTTCCTGCCAGTGTCGCAGTTGCGGCGGTCCGATCACTCAGTTTTATTGTTTACTCCGTGTGCTTTCGGGCGTCGGGTGTAACTTTCTTTATTGTTTAAAAAGTGTATCAAGAGAAAATATTATAATAAAAATTCAAATTCAAAATGTTGACTTATCTCTCCATTTTGAACCTCCCTAAATCTGGGAACTCATTTTTGGAAGTTTGTCTGTCTGCTTGTCTGTGAGCAACTCAAAAATGCCTTCAATAAGACATATGAAACCGGCTTTGGATTTTACATCAAATGTGTAGATTCCCTTCAAATTTTGGAGCATAATTCATTCAGCAAAAATTTGTTCATCTAGCTATCTAAATACGATAGTACACGATAACCACAAAACATTTAATCTAAGTTTAGCTTCTAAATTATAGATCCGGTATCAAATTTGGAATCAGTTTTGTCTATGAATTGATCGTTTATCGGTCTGTACTTGATCATGCATGTACAGGCTATAACTAAAAAAAATAAGAACTTAAAAAGTGAAAGTTGATATACGATTTGTGCTCTGTATAATTATATGTTAAATTTCAGTTTTAATCGGTCGGAAAAAAGAGCAGCTTGAAATGCACATTCGATTTTCATTCACTTGTGCATTAATCGCATTCCAGCAATTCAACACTACAAAATTCGCAGAAAATGACTAACTTGATTCACATCACTATTTCGCAACCATCGTTCTCCAAAAGCATTTAATTACTGAAAAAATATTGGATTTCTTTATTGTTTTATCGAACACAGTATTCAACTGGCGTTCTGGCATAGGTGTAGCGCGTCTTCCTCCTGATTTGGGCGTCCCTGGTTTGAGTCCCGGTTCGGGTATGGCTTCTCTTCTGTGTTCTGCATGTAAGGTGTATGAACGTAACCTTCTGTGAAAGGGGCTGTGCAAGCGAATGTGATGAGTGAGTAGCTAAGTCGTACTCTTTGTCCTAGTTGGCGCTGCTTCAAAACAAGAGACGCTCCATCGGCTTAAAACTCGCTGATGCTTCGGCGAAACTTGTTAATGGCAAGTGTCACTAATAGCAATAACCACACAATATTCATTGCTGAATTGAGAAATAAAATTCTGGTCATTACTGGTGTTAATAGATTTTCTTCAATTTTTATGTATGAAGGGAAATGCCGGAAATACAAAAAGGTTTTGCGGAGACCACTTCCATTGTTTATCATTTATATAAAAAGCAAAAAATACTTATGTCTAACTGCTATAAGAACTGTTGCAAACGAACTATAGTAAATTTATTTGATTTTATCCTTTTGGAGTCCCTGAATAGTTCAATCTTGCCTATTATAAACTTTCAAAATTTATTTATTGTTTATTTGTTAAAATAAAACAAATAAAAACTAAGCAAACCTTCGGCATTTTATTTTTTTTATCTCAAATAAATTGTACATGAATTTTGTGTGTGTGTGTGTGTGTTTTAAAGATCAAAGAAATATATTTTTAACGGTTTCAATTCAATCACTATTAATTTTTCAGAATTAATTTCAATTATAATTTGTAACTAAGTTTCCTATTTATGAAATTCAATTCAAATCAATTTTATTATTTCATCAAATCTTTCACTCCTATATTTTTTTCTATGAATTATAACTCCAGAGTTTTTATAGATGCTTTTATTTCAACGTAAGCATACTTATTAATAAGTATACATCCAATGACGTTAATTAAATTATTATGTGCTATTTTGTTTAATTTTCACAGGTTTAATAAAAATTATCATAGTAAATAAATACGTTCAAGTTTCTTCAATTCATTCAAATCAAAGGCAGATGACATATGAAGGGGGGAAATCATACCAGACTCACCGATTCACCTTAAGGTGCATGGAGTAAACCATAAAATTGAATGATCGGACCACCGCAACAGCAACACTGGCGGGAACTATAGGCTGGAATCACCGGCCACGGTACAATCTTGCCAGTAGGAAATACGTCCCGTCATCGATGGGAGAAGTCTAACCCTCACCTGTTAGTGTACCCTCCAGGATAGTGAGATCCAACCACCATGCGAAAGCATCTCATCCTCGTTTCAAGGTGCCCCCCGCAGGCTTGAATGAATGGGGGAGGGGAAGAAAAAGGAGCAACATGGGGTGGTTTATAATCAGGCACATAATAATCAATGATAAGAGAGTAGTATTTAGGATCATGACAACAATTAAATATCATAGGAAATTAGTTTTCGCAATCGTCACGGCAATGAGAAGAATGGATGCCAAGGTTTCATTGATTATTACCAGATAATTCAAAATAAGTAGAAAAAGAAGGAAGAAGTTACCCTGTAGTCTTGGAAATTCGATGGTACAAGAGAAAACAAATAAAAATAAACTGAAGCCACAATAGCGAAAAAATTATTTTATTATATTTAAAGTATTACATAGGAATGGGAAAATATTTTTATTCTGAATATTGCCAGTTTATCTGTCGTAAGGAATAAACATAATACTTTTCTTAACACTGATTAATATCAGTTAAGGACATGCCTCCCCCCCTCCTTCTTTTTTGCCAATCTTTCCATCAACATTCCATCAGATTCAAGAAATTTCTTGATCAGCCATATATATATATATATATATATTTGAGAAAATGAAAATTTTGAAAGATTTAGAGAGTGAATCTTTAATTGCGGGATTTCAGAATGTAGAGAGATAAATTTTAAGAAATGTTTTTACCCAATAATAAGGATTCCTGTCAGTGAAATTTATTATATCTACGATGTTGCTCAACTTTTTAATGCCATGAAGATATCGTAAAAATGTTGCTATACAATTTGGTACTGCTGTTGTTGTAACTAATGGCCCTTGTCATTTGTAACAAAAGTAACGCAGTCAGCAATTTTTAAACCGTGGGTGTGTCCCTTGTTTCAAGTAGCGCCAACAAGAGCCAAGAGTACGTCTTACCTATGCACTTATCACATTTGCTTCCACCGACCATTTTTACAAGAGGAAACATTCACACATCTCACAGATAGTATACAGAAGAATAACCTGTGGTGAATGCTATATAAGCCAGATAACATCCTGAAGGGTCCCTTTCGCTTGATTGGTATGTTACTCGGCTACTAAGCATAAGATTGGGAGTTTGGCCCTAACGCAATCCGCAATCACCAACATGGTAACCTGGCGACTAACCTTGGATAATGCAACCTTTGCACGTAGCTTTGTTCAACTGTCGTTGTGTCCTCTATCGGCGACTCAAAGAACTATAAGCGCATTAAAATACGACATTTGTTAACATCAACACCTCACATAGGTATCGCTAGTCTAATCCACGACTCACTGGTAGGAGAGTATGCGGTGAATATTATATAAGCCAGATAACATCCCTCGGACTGAAGTGCACTTGTAGCGCAACGGATGTGTTACTCGGCTACTAACCATAAGATTGGGAGTTCGGGCTTAGCGCTATCCACTAATCGCCCAACAAACCATTCCTCCAAACCGGAACTCAAACCCGGGATGTCTAGATCACGAGGAAGACGCGCTACTTCTGTGCCAGGACACCGGCTCATTTGATACTAATAAAGATGAATGAATGTGTGTTTGTATGCGTGTTTGTTGAGTAAATTTCAGCATAAAGTATGCATTTAATAATTTTTAACAGTTATGTTTCAATAAATGTTGTGAATTAATAAATGTAATAAAATATTCTTGACTTTAAATATTATTGATCTTTTCTGTGATATAATTGGATGCATAAAAAATATAGACAAAAAGTTAGAGAAATGCATAGCTTAATGGCATAAGGCTTCTAAAATAATATGAATTAGAAATTTGTTAAAATTAAATGTCTATAATATTTTGTCGAAAAAGCCATTAAGATAAAGTTGCACAAAATATTTAATTAAAATTGCAAGCGACCTTTAATCATTGAAAACGATTAGTCACCAATGGCTTTAAAAAATAGACTAACAAACACTCATATGTACATTCAATGATATGTGAATGTATTTTATATTTATTAGATTTTTATTTGTTTATTTTTTAAAATTCAGTATTTATGAAAAGTATCTAAATGTGTAACAGGAAATGATAATAGACATTTGTTATATATTGGTTTCGAGATTCGGTGTCCCAAAAATTAAAGACTGAGAAAACTGCACAGATCTGAGAAATGTTATATTTAGTTCGCAGTATTTATCCGAAACAAAATCAATCAAAACAAGGGAATCCCAGATTTAACTTTTCTACTAGGGCATTTTTGGAAGAAACTGAAAGATATTTCATTCGTTTTGTAAACGAAGTGCAATACCAGTCTTTAAATGCGAAGCATTTTCTTTCTTGTTAGAATGATTAAACGGGGAAGAAGTGTGAATGGTAATTGAAAAACAGGGATGAATAGCTATCACAGATACAATAAAGAATCGAACAAATATTTTATATTAATTATTTTTACGATTATATTGGGGAAAAAATGCATAGAAAAGCTTCTTTTTTTTCAATTTCTTAATTTAATTAGGTTTAATTTATATTCATGGTTCATTTTAAAGATTTAATAGGAAATGAACCTCGTTATTTTAAACAATGGTCGAATCAGTACACTATTTTATAAACTTCCAGGCTACAAGTTTGGAGATCATTGGACCAGAAACCAAGACCAAGTTTCTTTTGCCATCTTGATTGAAACCAAAAAACTTTGACTCAAAGTACCGGGTGGCCAGAAATAAAACACCCCTACTCTGACCTCCCTGGATATCGAACTACTCAGTGTAAAGGCTTGAAAATTTGTGGACATACTATTCAAAAAATGGGGAAACGGATTTCACGAAAAAAAAATTTAGTTCCAGAAATCACCGATAGGTGGCGCTGTACCACTGGACGTATGCTGAAAAGACACAAAAACACGTTTTAAACACATTTTATTTGAAAGTACCAAGCATACATGAAACAAGGACGTTATCGATGCAGGGAATGCTGCTCAATATGGTTCCCTTCCTGAAGATGTAAAATGTGAAGTCTGTGGACAGCTTGTTCAACTGCGGATCGTAACTGGTCATCTGAGATGCTTCTCACATGCAGACTGATACTCTCTTTCAAATCTGCCAAGGTTATCAGACGTTCTCGATAAACAAGGTTTTTTAAGTGTCCCCAAAGCCAAAAATCACACGGATTAAGATCCGGTGAACGAGATGGCCAAGTTGTCGGAAACGCGCGACTGATTGTTCTGTCAGTGGTGAAATGTTGGCGAAGAAACTGTTGCACAGGGAGTCCAATGTGTGGAGGTGCTCCATCTTGCATAAAAGTAATGGTGTCAAGGCATTGGCGCTGCTGCAAATGGGGTACAACAAATGTTTCGAGCATCCTTTTGTACCTGTTGGCCGTCACGGTACATGTCTCAAGGCCATTGGAAGTAACCTCTTCGAAAAAGAACGGTCCAAGGATGAATGTGGCTGTGAATCCACACCAGACTGTAACTTTCGGTGAGTGGAGTGGAATCTCTTGGAAGGTACGGTGGTTTGTCGTGTCCCATATGCGACAGTTATGGGTGTTCACTGTTCCACTGAGGTGGAAATGGGCCTCATCGCTCCACAGAATCTGCCACGGCCACGATGCATCCACTTCAACTCTAGCAAGAAATGTCAATGCAAAGGTCAGTCGCATCTCCCTGTCTGTGACCAGCAATTGTTGATTAGGGCGGATTTTGTACGGGAAACAATACACCATTTTTCTGAGTACGTTCCACACTGTGCTATAGGGAACACCCAAGTGTCGTGACACTGCACGTGCACTACTGCAGCCTAAAACATTATCCATTGACTGTTCAACAATACCGGTGGCAACATCTTCAACGACATCTGAACGAACCGGTTTGCGTCCTCGACCAGGCTGAACTCCAAGATGTCCAGTTTCCTCGAATCGAGCGATCATTCTCCTGAGAGCTTGTGGAAGCAATGGTCCCTTACGCAAATCCTTAAGTCGGCGAAACTCTCGAAGTGCTGCTGGAGCATTTCCTTTATTCTCGTAAAACAACTTCACAAGCAAAGCGCGTTCTGGCAGCGTGACAGCCATCACTAATAAGAATGACATTCCCCACCTTTTAACATGGCTTCTAACCATGCTTTATGCAAATTTTTCTGGTTACAGTATGAAATTGCAGTTACAACGGGAGTTCTAGCTTCTTTACTATTTTTATTTTCCATAAGGGGCAGAAAAATTAAAAAGGAAGCATGGAAGCATTCCATTCCGCATAAACATTTTAATTTTTATTATTATTTGTGTCTTTTGATCATAGTTCCAGTTGTGCAGCGCCACCTATCGGTGATTTCAGGAACTAATTTTTTTTTCGTGAAATCCGTTTCCCCATATTTTGAATAGTATGTGTACAAAATTTTGAGCCTTTACACTGAGTAGTTCGATATCCATGGAGGTCAGAGTAGGGGTGTTTTATTTCTGGCCACCTTGTAAATAGTTTTCTTGTCATTTTAAAAATAAACTATTTCTTTACGAGAATTTCTCTGGATAATCCTTCAAATTTTTTACAAATTTTTGCACAAATTTGAGTGCGAATTGCCTTTTGATAGAAAGACATTTAAATTGACTCGTTTATTTTTTTAAACATAACTAATTATTTTCAAACTAATCCCATTTGTCTTTAATTTTCTGAGCTCCATCTTTTATTATTTCATTGGATTTAATGTTAAATGTATTTATATGTTAATCTTATAAACAGTTACGTATGATTTGAATTTAACGTGTTTATGCAATTACATTAAGCATTAAGGATGTGGTGAATCTAGGAAAAGTCAGGAGTGCTCTTCAAAATTTTATATTTCAGATTCTGTATTTTTAAAGACATAAATATAAACTCTACATAAACAATATTATTTTATTTACTTTGCCATCTGCGTGGCTTTTGAACAGGATAAATAAACTTGACCCATAACTGAGAGATTAGTTTCGATATCATATCGAAATCGTTGCCAGAGAAATTGGTATCGACATTATTGTTGATATTTAACAGATTTTTGGGAGATTTGTGTAATAGTTATCAGAAATCAAGTATGCCCCATAAACATCTATTTCCTGTTGCAGTATTATATCTCTTTATCTTGCAAATTGTGTCGAGTTCTGTTATAGATGGTTTATTGAAACGAGCCAAAGCTTGTGAATCAAAGTGCGATCAGAATATTTCTACATCTGCGCCTGTAAGTCGTCCAAATATTGTGCTCATATAAACAAACACTGAATTTCCTTGTTATTACGAAATATTTTAAATAAAGTTATTAGATATTTCTCTTAGAAAATGTAAAAGATGCACTAAAAATATTATAATTCATTCAAAATACAAAAGTTAAAATAACACAAATCTCGTAATAAAACATATTACTTGGAAAATAGTCATTTCATATATTGTGTGATTGAATATTTTTTTGGAAAGTATATAATTACTAAGGAAACTGCATATGTACTATTTTACAATGGAAATTGAATTATAATCATAATTTAAATCTCTAGTAACATCTTATTTTGGGAAATATTAAAATAGTGATTTTTGCTAATCAACTGTAGTGTCATATACTTAAATCAAGATTTCAAGTAAAAAAATTCATAATTTTTTTTGAAGCTCTTAATATATTTTAAAAGAATGTGTTCATTCTCATTAAATTTGATTTTCCACATATGTTATATAGTGAATCATATCTATGTTACAATGTAGTTTTCTGAATATGAAAATTGATTTGATAAATATTAATTTATTCTAGGATCTGAAGCAACCTTGTGCAGAAGGATGCCGTCTATACATAGTGTTTGGTGTGGGCAACAATTTTCAAAATACAACCAAAACAATAAAGTTGTGTGAAGCTGGTATATAGTTATTTCATTCATTTTTTTGCATTTTATTTAAGCAATAAAATATTGATTACAAAGGTATTTAAATAGAGTAAAAAAAATCTTGTGTACAAATTGCATTGATTTAATTTGACAGAATCTTTACAAATAATAAAGACAAATGCGGGTGTAGGCATCTGAAAGGGTAGATTTTTTTTAAAAAACCTTATTTGGTGCCAATGTGCTTTGAAGGATAGGAATGTGTATTTTAGAATTTTTTTTGAAAATTTAATTGGAATTTGAGGTTGAGATTCGATGAAACTTCCAAACTTATTATTATTTACCTAATATATATATTTAAAAAAAATCTTTTTATTGATACAAGTATAACTTCTCTAAGTACTGAAAGAATTTTTTAATTTAATTTTTAATAAGTCTGGTTAATTTCAATTCATTTTTAATTGTTTGAAATGGGAAAATATTGTTCATTTCTTAATCATGTTTTTTTTCTCGAGTGTTATAAATTAAAATAGAAAGCTTGTGTTAATTATATATGAATTACATGAGGGATAAAACTGTGTGGGGAAGTAGATGTTAGATTAAAATAGACAGTTATATTTTTACTTGTCTTATGATATTATAAGATTTGGTTTTTCTGAAGTGCCTCATGTATGCTATATACAGAACTAGTTTAAGGTAATTAAAATGACATAGCTCTAATATTCTTTAGAACATGACCTATAAAAAGCTATTTACTTGAATTATTTTAATGATCACTTTTCATATATATTTAATTTCTTTTGCATACATAAAATATCTAATAATGCCATTTCCTGCTTTTGTAAATGGCCTTCCCTTTTAAATTTTTATCATGTGTTTTGATGAATTTTTCTTGATAGATTTCTTCTTCATTCAATTAATTTGAGTTTTGATACAAACATATTTATGAAATAAAATATGATCAACCTTTTTTGAAATGATTCTCCCTCAGAACTTCCTATTAAAAAAATAACATCTCATGTCCATGGGAAATATGATTTGTATAAAACAGAATGCAATATATTTCTGCCTTTTTAAAAATAATTTTTCTGCCCTTATACTATGTCATTAACAAATTAAATTTCTGTTGTCTACAAAAAAGTTATGTTTTTCTTTCTTTAATTTTTAAATATTTTCTAGGATTTTCAACTGATATTTCTGACATCTGAAAAATTATCTTTTAAGTAAACTTTATTATTTTTTATTGAATCAAATCATTTTTATCTTAAGAATAATTTACCTTTAGAATTGTGGCATGTGAACTATTTTAAAATTGAGAGTGAAAAATTGTAAACTTGATTTAAACAGATTTAGAGTTAATTATAT
>JAOUZG010048879.1:462386-483336 GCA_026289955.1 Argiope argentata | reverse complement strand
TAAAATCTCTAATTCATTTCTTCTCACACAATACCAAAAATTAGACAGCAAATTTAAGTTAATTCTTTTATAAAATTAACTTAGGAGTTTGAATTATCTATCCCAAAAGACAGTAAATCAAGTTAATATCTAAAGAGTTCAGTGACTGAAGTACTTATCCTCCAAATGTTAATACATCACAATATTTTAATAACAAATATTTACAGTTTATTAATAGGTAATGTTATGCCAAGTTTTTATCAATTAAGCTCTTATTAACTGCAAACTATGCCATATTATAAGTTTGCAGCTAGGCAACACCAAATCAGACAAGCAGCTTGTTCTCTGATAATCAGAAAAACATTTAGTGAAATTTTTTCTTTAAAAGAATACATTGCAAATTTAACTAAATTATGATATAGCAAATTTTGATATTATGAAAGTAACTTAATTCTATTTAATATCATTATTAATGACAATAAAGACTTTGTACTTTAGATTCAGAGAATTAAAAAAAAGAAAGAAAAAGAATTAGTTTTGAAAAAGAGGAATACACACACAAAAAGGGGCAATTATAATTACAAACCTTATCATGTCAGATGTAAAAATAAATAAGTAATAAATGCTGCTAAAATAAATAATATTTCTTTACATATTATGAAAATATTTATTAATAAACATATACTATTTTTTGGTACAAAAATACAGCAGAAATTTTTCTGTTGGATGAAAAAATAAATGCTCTATATGTTGGAAATGAATGGATTTAATACAATCTAGATTTTAAAAAATCATCAAGTTGAATATAAATATAGGAATATGATAAAAAATACATTAAAAATGATTTGAATATCATCACAGTTTAAAGCATGAACACACTTGTAACATATATCAGTTTACAATAATTAAATCTCAAACTGCAAAATATACTATTGAAAATTAAGCATTGAAGAGACTCACTTACATGATTCACAATTATTTAATTTTTAAAAGATTTCAGTAATACTATATAAAATTATATTTCAAACATAAATACGATATAAACTCATTCATGTTCTAATTTTATTAAAGACTGCCTTTTTTCAATATAGGAACAAAATATCACATACTACAATCAGTATTAAATTACAGTTGAAAAATATTTGGTGACCTTATAAAAAAAACTTCAACAACACATTGACAAAAATGTTGGGAAATTATTTTCAGAACTTATAAAAATAAGTAAATATATTTTCAGAATATATCATGCTGATGCAACAAACCTTACCAATATTACCAATTATTAATATAAATAATACTGTAAACGATCATTTACAAGTTTCTTTTTTCTCAACACATTTGACAGAAGGACTATAAAAATTTATAGCTATAAAATATAAGGAGCTGCTTTCAATACTTTCATGGTTTTGTTAGAACTATATAAATGCTAGCAAATTACAAAATAAAAATAAATACAAAATTAATGAAAGTATCTACATAACAAAATAACAGAGTAATAATATTTTAAAAAGAATGTCTTTAATACTAGTTTGATGCAATTTTATGCACATGATAAATATGACTTTTAAGATGACCTAAGAAACCAAAATATTAAAAAGTTTGGCACTCTCTATTTAATGTATTTCTGCATCTTAATATCAAACCTGCTTTTATCATCACAGTCATATAAGTATATTCCATTCAATGTTTATTAACTATAATTGACATATTATTAGAGAAATAAATCTCTAACAAATTTTTTTGACAGTTTCAAATTTTAGGGCAAATGATCACAGAAATACAACATATTAGAAGTATATGAAAACAAGAATGACATTTTAGTAAGCAGTATATGCATATGCAGTAGTGTAGTGACAGTTAGCAAGATGGGGATAGATAAAGCTCTAAGGAAAAAAAACTTTGTTCATTTATTCACTTTTTAAAGATATATATAGTGAAAGGTTAAAAGAATAATATTTCATTCGAAAAGCTAGTTACACTAGCAAACAACTAAGAGTAAGTAAGTTGATGACTAGGGACAAAAAATTATGCATTGGATATCATTTTTCTTTGGTATGCTAATGTTTAGATCTTATTTTATTTAAATCAGACATTTGCACAAAAGCAGCTTAATTAATTTGCAGACAAAATACAATCTAAATGCTCTTTTATTTTTTAAATATTCCAAAAGAAAACTTCTTTTTAAAAACTTCAATGACTGCACTAAAAAGAGCACATTGTTTTCTTTTTTTAAAACTTGAAGGTATATTTTTCTAAAATTTTGCTCCATTAAATATTTCTTTAACATATAATGATAAAGGATGCATTTTTAGAGGAAAAGAAAAGTGGAATGTAGTAGTTTTTCTTCTATACTTAATAGGAATATAGCAAAGTTTAATAATAAATACATAATTGAAAGGAATACATAACTGCTTATATTATGCATGATATCTTCTCTATTAAACCACTTTTAGTTTTTACATTTTCAAGTGCCAGGAGTTATCAAGTTCAACATGATACAGATTTTTCTTTGGACAGGAATTTTAGCTACCAAAAACATAACACACTCAAAAAGGGGAGGGGGAACTAATATATCAAGAAATTTTTGAAAATTACACTATCTCTTGAATAATAATATATAAAATTTTACAGCTGATTTCACTTTTCATCTTATAGATAATTCTTTCAGAAGAATAAAAAAAATATATTATTATGAGCAGTTATCATCCATAAATCATTTAAATTAGAGTTCCTTCTAAAATCTCCCTTACTTTTGTTATTACAAATTTCAATCCTATATATAAATGGAAAATATGTTACAGCTTCAAGTGTATATAAGAAATAAGTCTCATAGTGAAATTATTAATTATATTAAACATGAAAAAATACCTCATTAATACAAAATACCTTTAAAATTACATTTCAAATTTGGCATTTTACACTAATTTGGTATTTTTAATAAAATATTTTAATAGCTCTTTCTAAAATTATTTTCTAGATACCACTTTGAATAAAGGCACAGATTAAAGAACTCTACACAAAATCAAATTAAATGTATTTTGACTACAGGGAGTTGGTTTTGTCAGTGCATATTTTAATACTAAATATTATTTTATATTAGGAACTAAGCTAGCTGATATAAGTAAAACAATATGTTTTAATAATATTTTGTGAATGAAATTAAAGAAAAATCTATCAAAATCATAATCAGCTTTCTAATGCTTTCATATAAGGTTTAAAAACATATCCTGTGTAAAAGCAGGGCAGCTCAATACAAGACAAATATAACTTTTGGAAAATAAAAGCAAATAAGAAAAACATAAAACACAAACACAAAAAATAACAGCAGTGAACAGTGGACTCTTAGTATTGAAGAAATTTCAAAAGTTAAAAGTTTCACAAATTTAACAAAATTGTTAGTTTTGCATGGAATGGTCTATTTCATTAAGAAATCAAATATAGTTCTTTAAATAAAGTCATAATAAAATGATAATTTGTTTAAATTTATAGCATGCACAATTTATCATTTTATAATAAGATTCTTTCAGAAAAAGTTATTTCATTATTAGAACAGATGCATAGATAAATTAAGAGATGTTAATGTTATTTTTTTTCTTCAAAAGATTATGATGCATAGTTGCAAAGCAGTTCCATCTGATTTTCATCATGAATATCAGAATGAATTAGGCAATTATTTGCAAGTTAATATATTAGGAGAAAAAAATCGATAATTACAAATTCACAATTTCTAGCACTGTTTTTGTGTAATCTAGCAAAAACTTAAAAACAACATTTTGCTTTTTTTCTTTCCACAGAGCACTCAAAGCTCACAGAAACTGAAAAAAATAGCATTTCTTTTCACATCACACTAAGCCCTTAAAGCTCATAAAAGCAGAAATAATACTACATTTTGCTTTATTGTTTTCTGCAAAGCATCAACATTTCACTTCATTGCATGGAGAAAATTTAGAATAATCATACTAGATCCTAAATGAAATGACTTTTATAGCTGATTTAAACTTTCCAGCCATTACCCTAAATCCAGATAATAATTATTTATATTTCCTTCCATAAAACAATGCCTTTTCATGCATTGTTTTAATAGATTTATAATGTCATAAATAATATTTCTATAAAAATATTGGCAGAAAATTATTTATAAAAATTATCTTTTTTCTACTATATTATTATCATTGATAAATTGTAATTTTTCTTATTGATTTTTAAGTCATTTCACATTATTTGAAAATTGGTTCTTTACTACTAAGTAACATTTTAAAAAAATCATTTTAATGTTGCAATCAATAAAATATTCCCATTATTTATAAGAAAATTGAATTCTAAAAAATAGCTTTAGAGCAAAAATGGTTCACAATATAGAAGATAAGAAATATAAAACCATTCTATTCCAGAAGGAAAATCGATAGAATTCTAATAGGTCTAACATACCTTTTTAAAATAATTTGTTCTTCATTTCTGCCAATGAAAAAAAATTATGCTAATGTAATATTAAAAATATGATTTAGTCAAAGTTCAGAAAATCTTTTCTTCATCTTTCTGTATTGTAAACATGAACAAATAATTTGTCTTATTAAATTACTTTTTTTCTACCAAGAGTCCACTGTTAAACAAAATGGCACACAAAAAAGCTTAAAGAAAACAAACAAAAAAAATATATCAAAAACTGTTATTTTGATAAATGCTAGTTTTAAACATGGTACTTCTTCAAAGTTCTCGCAGGATAAATAACATAGTGTTGCATGAAAAATATCAGATCAAAACAAATAGAAATTGCTCCTAATCCAAATTTGGTAAAATTACCAAAGATCACAAACCACTGATCTAAAAGGAAAAGATAAATACTGTGGGAAAAGGGCAAATGACAGAACAACAAAGAAATTGAAATAATATGAATATAAAAAATTAAAAAGGGGAAAAAATAAAGTAAAAAATGCTCCAATGGAATATAATCAATCTTGTATGCAATGAAAACTTTTTAAAATTTTCTGATAAATGATGCCATTAACAGTAAAGTACATAATATAATATTATAAATCATGAAGGCATTTATAACTGCAGGATTAAATCTATGAAAAAATATAAAAGTATGTAATCAAATTAAAATTCTAATTAACAGATATGAAAAAAACTTTTCCTTTTTAACTAAATTAGGAAAAAAAGATGTTATTTCTTTAAACAACTCATGGGATACCTTACTCATTCTACTTTTTTTTCCAAATAAGAACTCTAACCATCATATATACAAGTAAACATTTATCTACATAAGGAAGTAAATTTATCGGCAAAGAGGTAAGAGCAGCACAAAAATTTTGTGCATTAATAGATACATTATTGATAACAGACAAGTTTAGAAATATTTTACATCATTATCTCATATTTTAGAAAAGAGTTAAATTTTACTCACCAAAATTAGCAGAAACAATGAACATCTGTCCAATACTGAATAGACCTCCAATAAAATCCAATAAAACTGTTCCGATACTCCATCCAACAGTTGATTTTCGTTTATAGTTGTAAACCACCTTAAAAAGGAATAAAAATATAAATTGATAAAATTTCATGTGAACATGAGATACAAAATACACAAGATAAATTTCTAAGTGAACAACTATAAGCTTTCCATAGCAAACATAGAAAATCAAATGATATAATCCTTACATAGCCTTTTTATCTGTTAATAAATCTGTGACAAGATAAGAATTAAATTTTGGAACTAATACTTCTGTAAAAACAAAATTTTTCATCAGTTGAATTTGATTCATAATTACAAATTAAAATTTATATTTAATTTACAAATACATTAAAATCCTAACAATTCATCAAAAAACACCGAAATTTAACTGCATAGCATTGAAACTAAAGAATACCTCAAGGCTGTTTTTAAATTATGCCAATATTAAATTGAAGTGATAAATATATATTTTGATATTCAAGCAAATTAATATGTATTCATTTTGTCCTCTTTGTATCCTGTGCCTGCACTATTCATTTAAATTTTATATTTTGCCATTAATTTTACAATTAATGAGATATTAACTTCTTGTTCATCATGACTTCTATTAATTAATTATTTCGTTATGTATCACATCTTTTAATTTGCATCACTAAATATCAACTGTAAAAATTCCATCATATCATCAATAAAATACACTCATGTCCATAAAGTAAGGATAATTCAGAGTCGGGCAGAAAATTAAAAGAAAAAGAAATCCTTGAATAAAATGGTAAAGTTAGTACCTAAATGATATAAGTCCTGATGATTATCTTACAAACTGATTTCAGAAAAAGATACTTACATGCAAAAACTTTTGATCAAGAGGTGTACAAAAAAAAAAAAAAATTAAAAAAAAATTGCTATTTTAGTTAAAGATATGAAACAGATATCATGAAAATCTCTAACTATGTCAACAAGCTGAATTTCTAATTCTGTTCTTTCAACCTTCAGTTTAAAACTAATTTATGCACATAGGTAGATCCTATGAGAATTTCTAACAAAATAACAAAAAAATATTGGCAGATAACTGAACAATACATAGCTACAATCAATTAAAATTTAAGAAATAAATAGAAACAAAATAAATAATTACTAAACTAAAAGATATCCATTAATATTTATTTAATTAAAGAAAGTTTATTTTGCTGAAAATAGGCTGTAAACAATTATCAATTTTAATTCACAAAAGAAGTTTGAATAATTAGCCTAGATTATTTTAATTAACCTCATTAATTAATTTATTAATCTATCATTATTTTAGATAAACAAAAAATATTGCTGTTCAATTTTTTAAGAAAGAAATGATGAAAGAGGTACTACATTACAAAATTTTCTATTATCAAGTCTTTTATCAGGTTGTGTAAAAATAATAGAATTTTCAACTTTTAGTAAGGGAATACTTAAAATAATTCTCATGAGCCAACAGCATTTGTAATAAAACTGTCTTAATACATTTTTGAAACATTAGATTGTCAAATACCTTAAAAAGTTGAGTATATTTGAAACACACAAATAAGAAATTTATAATCAATTAAATTTTTTTCACTACTTACCTTTTAAAAGGATAAAACTAATTCAGTAAAATAAAAAAAAACATTCATAGATTTAAAAAAAACATTCCTAAATTTAAAAAAACAAAAAATTGTTTAAAAAACCTTGCATAAAGCTTATTATTATTATTATTATTGAAAAAATGGACACCCACTGATTTCTAACTATCTTTCAGTATTTCTATTTTTCAATTGGTTTATAATATGATAATAATTAATATTATATAACAATAATTTTATATTTAATTGGTTAATAGTTCCATTCTAAATCACATAGTTGACACTTTATGCAAAACAATAAATTATGATTTTATTGATAAAATTACATGGAAGGGGGAAAAGTAAACAAAGAGAATATGTTAAATCAAAAATAGTCCAAATAATATCCATTTTTTTATTATTATTATAACATTTTCTAGCTATTAAAAAAAAGATACTCATCAGTTACCAATTTCAGGAAGAGAAAAAAAAACTAATTTCTTAAAAACCCTGATATTTTTTATAATTAACATTTTTTTATTTAAAAATTTCTTTTTTTAAACACAATTTTGCTATTTTTTTTTATTTTATAGACAATCTTATTTCTATAATAGAAGGAGGAAAAAAATTACAATTAATAAAATATAATTTATCAAAGGGAATGAAAAAAAAAAACAATTATAGAGAAAAAAAATTAAATAGAAGACTTGAGAAATACTTCATAATTGCAATAAAATGAATGCTGACTTACTTGTGGAATATATTTGGTGAGTGTTACGCCAAGTTTCACATATGAGAAGAAATATAAAAAGTACAGCCACGGTGTGTATTTGACTACATGCAGAGATGTAAGCAACAGGAATACACCAGCAGTTGACCATACCAGAGCTAATACTGCAACTGTAGATTTAGCTATTACTTGATCCCCACGCTGAAATGCAACAATATTTCAATATATTAAAATTTATGAGCAAATAAAATTATAAAAGTACAACAAATAAAGAGCAAATGGGTTTAAAACAGTAAAGATCTTTTAAATCTCGAAAGTATTTATTGAAACTGTTCAGACAATTACTTAAAAGGAGAAAAATGTTCTCTATAGCTGCCCCCCTCCAAAAATTACCATTAAATCATTTCACTTGGATCAACATCAGATCCTTATTAAATCAAAAGTTTTCAACACATCATACATCATAAAATCAATGACCAGGGTATTTGAAAACCCTCTTACTCAACTAGCTATAAGTAGACAAGTGAAAAAAAAAAACTAATTCTGTGTAAAATTCACAAGAAAATTTTGAATTAACTGCCCAGCTTGATAAAATAATTCATTATAATTTCTCTTCCTATTTTATTTCTATTCTTTAAGATAGCACAACTTCTTGTTTTAAGCACACCCAAAATAAAATAAATTAATTTTGACAATGTGTCTAAATGACCATTTTTCTTCTGCATGTATCAAACGACTACTTAATATATCATATTTCATTCTTGACTGAATTATTTTTTACTGAGGTTATTAATTAAGCCTCTCACATTCTGTTATCATTTTATTATATATTAATGTCTTATGTATATAAATAATCTAAAAAAATGTTCTAACATAAGTATATAAAATTTTACTTATTAAAAAAATATAACAGTTTAAGTACACTATACAAGAAATTCTTGTAACTCGTCAATTAATTTCTCAACAAAATTCTTGCATACAAAATACATAGTTTCTCCACAATTCACAGAGCTTTTAATGTATTACCATAGATAATCAAGTTACAGAACTCACTACAGTTGTAAAGTATCATTTCAAATTTACAAAAGGGAAAAATGAAAGCATAATAAAAAGATGGATTTCTTAAATTTATCCTCTTTAATACATAGAAAATGAAATAATAACTTCAGAAAATACATCTGGCAAACAGATGCATGTTAAGAATTTCTTAATTAGAACAGTTTAAAGTAAATGGTGGGGAAAAAACCTTGTCTTTATTTCTTATCAAAACTTTAAGAATTTACTTTTACTGGCTGATATTTTTAGAAGAAAGTGTTTAGGATTATATAAATATATATAGTCCAGGCAAACGGGAAAAATAAGGACTATTGAAATCTTGAATATTTTCAATTACTAAGACAATAAATAAAATTGTTACATTAATAATTGCCTACATCAAAAATATAAGTTAAAAAAAACTGAATTGATGTTTATTTGAATATTGATCTTTAGAGAAAAAAAAATTACAACAGCTGCAATAAATAAGTTTATTTTTTATACTTTAGTTAGCATTTCTTAAAAATGTAATATAAAATTAATTTATTTATATTTCTTATGTTTCCCCATATTTCCATTTCGAGAATTTTATTACAAAATTATTTAATTATTTTTTTATTTTATCTGTACCACATATCCATACATTCTTTATATACAAATAAAGGATGTATGAAAGAATATATATGGAATGTATGGATTCTTTATACAAGATATTTTTTAGTACTATTTGAACAATTTTAAATATTGTTATGAATTTTGTATAAATTAGATGTAAATATTAGTAAATAGTTTAAATGTATAAAATTATTTGCAACGGAATCATGCAACAGTGAGAAAAAATTGTTTTAAGGGGACTTCAACAAAAGATTCTCATATTTGACTAATTTAGTGATGTAGGTGTGTTGGCGACATAATGAGATCACTAACAGTTTTTACAATATGCTAAAATGTGTAGTAGAAGCAAGAAATAAAGATTTGTTCCTAGGGAACCTTAATGGAATTTCCACATTCACCAAGAAAGTTTGTGCTGTTTCTGCATTTGCCCTGCTCACTTTAGAGGGACACTATAAAATGTGCAGCAAGAGAGAAGCAAATGAATCCATTCCAAGAGAGAACTAAAATAGTTGGCCTGACTTGGCAGAAGGTCTTATCTTTTTGACGTAGATTCTAGAACTTTGCTATTACCCAAAATTAGTGTTAGTTTGCTGTTATTTGGTTTGTGTTGCGTAAATTTAATACACATTTTATAAAGTCTGCCTTTTATCTTCAGCTTCATGTCCTTATCGAAAAAATTTTCGTAACAATATCAATTGAAAAAATTATAGCTAAAAGGGTCAAAAATGATATATAAATTTATTATCATTGTAATAGAATAATAAGCATTTTAAGTTTTGTTAAGTTCAATGCTAAAAATAATGCCTATATATATAGATAGATAGATAGATAGACAGATAGATGAAAAATAAAAACATTTGTACTCATTTAAGTTACTTTACAAACAACTTTTTGGACTATTATTGAAATTTCCACATATTTAAATGTTTACAAAGATGAATAAATATTTACCTCATAAATAAAACACTGAGCAATGGTAACAGCAGTAATAAAAGTAGCATGAACAGAAAATCCTACATCATTGTCTTCCACAGGGATTACACCAGTAGGATGTGTAGTATGATACTCCAACTGCAAACAAACAAACAAAAAATTTCAACATAGAATAGGTGAAAAATGCAAAAATATAACAATTATCATAATTAGTTAATAAAATAACAACTTTTTTAAATTTATGTCATTACAATGTGAATATATTTTCACATTTTTATTTGCTCACATTTATAAACATGCATTAAATTTACTGCATCAATTGCAAATATTTTAAGATCATAAATTCCCAAACAAAGAAATATATATATTAATTAGATTTCCTTTAAGGAAAGCTACAAGAATCTGAGAATACTAGCTCTTTTAATCATGTTAAAACATAATGATGTTTTTGGGATGAGGTTTTTGTTGTCAACAAAAATCTTTACCCGAAAAAAAAAACATTAATTATCCATATGAGCATCTCAAAAAATCAGCTTTTAATAATGTGTTGCCATTGCATTTGCAAAAGCTCTGAATAAAAAAAAAACTTAACGACTACAGCAAATAAAACCTAGAAAAATGTCACTTAGAGCATGTGATTATATGAAATGAAATAAATAGGAAATGGAATATTTTTTTAAACAATAAATTCGAGATAATGGTTTTTGGATTGTTTGCAATACTAAAGTGACTCATTCAATGAAACAATTAAAGTGAATAAAAATATAATTTAACTTGTACCAGAATGTGGTGCTTGGCCATTCAAAAAATTATGTTCTGACATGATACAATTGAAATATGCATAGCAGATTTCATTTAAATCTTTCTTCTTTCTTTTTTAATTTTATAGTTTATTTTTTATTATACCAAAAAAGGAAAGGAAACATTTTGAATTTTTTACCATAAAAATATGGTAAAAATTAAATAAAATTATATTTATATTATGGTAAATATTAAATAAAAGCATATTTACATTATTATGGTAAATATTAAATAAAAATATACTTATATTATTATGGTATATATTAATAAAGTATATTTATATTACCATAAAAATAGGGTAAAATATTAAATATTAATAAAAGTCTTAATAAAAGTAACAGTAAAATATTAATAAAAGTCTTTTTTATTTAATATTTCCTTTATGAAACCAATATAAAATACAGGAGAAACACTTTCAAATATATTTGTTAAATTTCTTTATGTAAATAGCTTAAACAAGAAGCAAGGCAAATTTACAAGCATTTTCTGTTCATGTAAAACAAAGGGACGATCAAAATGTACAAATAGCATACATTTAAAAGGATTTGAAAGCTCAATGAGTTTCTAAAATGTAAAGAGACTGATTTATAGCATTGATTTAGAGAGAGATCAGGATAAAAAAATGAAACTATCGAATTTAAATTTAGGTAATTTACATATACAGACCTTTACTTCTTGAATATAACGAAGACCTATGTTGAAAACAGAGTAGGCAATAAACCCAGTCAAATTTAGTCCCAAAAAATCAAAATTCAGACCTACAACACTAAAAAATAAAGCACAGTAAATAAATGTTGAAGACTAAGCTTAAAAATTAAAATATTGAACTAAATTTAAGTACAATAAATATAAGTTGAATTAAACTACAGATAAACATAATACAATAATCAATTATAACTTTTGATTAAAATAAAACAAATTTATTATAAAATTTTAATCATTGAAATATGTTACAGATATAATAAATATGACATGTGGGACTCCTTTTCTTCCGTCAAATTATTATTATTATTTCTATATCTAACTTAATTACTCAAAAAAATAAATGTCATAAAATAATTCTACATATAAATCAATTAAAAAGAAATGAGAATTAAAGAGTTGCATACTTCAACTCTTAAAACACAAAACTTCTTTCTATTACGATTTCCTTCTTTCTGATACAGTTCTAAATTAAATATATATATTTTTACACAAATGAATGAAACAAATAATGGATAAAGGAAATATTTCTTCTCCTCATTTTGTTGTTCAAAAGCAACAACATATTAATTCCAAATGCTTAAAACATTTCTTTTTATTTTAATAAGGGAATTTTTCTTTTTC
The DNA here is from genome assembly GCA_026289955.1 of Argiope argentata. Classification (NCBI taxonomy): domain Eukaryota; kingdom Metazoa; phylum Arthropoda; class Arachnida; order Araneae; family Araneidae; genus Argiope; species Argiope argentata. Next base: position 470,894 of record JAOUZG010048879.1, on the reverse strand, counting down.
TTAACTTCAAATCATTTGCTCTTTAAAAAAATGTCAGTTTTTGTAACAGAAAGATGTAAGTTTATAAAGAGAAAAATAGACTTCATCATTATGTTCTAAAAATAAATTTTATACAAGAAATTTTTTTAAACAACTTACATATGAAGAAATTCTTTAAAACCTTCAAGAAATTCTTGAAAACACATTACTACTTTTAGAAAAGCTTACAAGTATACTGTATAAATAGATATTAAAAATATTATATGATACAATAGATACTATACTATACTTAAATATAGTTCAGTACATTTAGTCTAAGAGAGGCCTACTTATAGTATCAGAAGCTCCTATAAATGAGAAGCATAGTTGATACTGGTGAAATTTTTTTGCAATAATAATAATAATAATAATAAAAATAAATAAATAAAAAATTGCTTTTTCTTTCAGCTTGGGAATAATTGAATGGGCTAAGTTGTTGTGTGTTTTTTTCATTGCTATGTACAATGTAAGTAAACTTTGCACCTAATCCAACAAGTTAAGTTTCACAAGATACTGGCACAGGAAGATGTATTTTATTATGCACCAATATAACTTCAGACACCAGAAGTTATTTGGACCTTTCAAATACATTCTTGGATTTTTCAGACTATGTTTATGCTTCATTTTTGTTCAGAAAGTTGTTTAGAGGAGACAATAATTTAAACAAATTTGTTATGATGTATCGAATTTTCTCAGACAGTATGAATATTACTCTCATCTATTTTATGTTATTATTATATAATAAATATTACGTAATGTACTTACCTCTTTCTACGGTAGTTTTCAATTACTTGTGGGTAAAAAGAAACAGACCAGCAAATAAAGTATATCCAACCAACAATAGTGCTTATCACAACCCATGCGTAGGATTTATAGACACCAACTCTTACAAATGCATCTTTTGTACTAAAAAAAATGTTTTAATTAAAAAAATAACCTGTACAAAAATTTTAGAGCTTTTAATAAGAATATATATATATTTACCATACATAAAGTTACCACCCCTATTTAATGATTATCAATTCATGTCATCTAGTCAATGGAGTTACGAGATACATGACAATAAAATTTAAGAACTTATGGCATACAGAGGAAAGAAATACTGAAAGTAAGGCAATATGTACAATTACATCCGTTGTGTGAATTAATATCATTTAGTATTTGAACATCATGTATTAGACATTTTAAAATTTTAAGAAATATTAAGAAAATGCTATATATATATATAATTGTGTCATAATAGTAAATTGAATCAAATAACAAGATAATTTTTATAGTACATAAATTAATTCTATATTACAGTGAAATAGATATTTGATTTATAACTGTACTGACCAATGAAAGCTTGATGTAAAAATATATCATTAGAGATATAGATAAGCATGCATGAAGGATCATCTGCACACAATTAGAAAATAAAGGCAAAAGTTGAAATTGTATAATTACAAGATTTAAGATAATGCACAGCATTAAATAAACAAGTAATTCTTTTTAATTATAAAAATTGAAATAAAGTCTGATAAAAAAAACTTCATCAATAAAAATAAATTAAACATTCAAACTAGCTGATGGATCAATTTTCACAATTTTGTCTTCACAAGAGAGAAAAACAATAAGAAATCTGTTCTCAATTACATAATTAGATAGTTGAAAAAGAAAAAAACCTAATCGATATATTCACAATTACTTGAAAGACTACTTTTTCTTCTTAAATATGTTATGATTAATAAAAAAAGTATTTGAACTTAGATCTATGACACCTTTTAGTGAAACTTAATCATAATTCATGGATGAAAACAAATTTTAATTTTTGTGGATTTAATTTTAATTTAATTTCTATAAATCTTAACTTTCAATAATATACTTGGAACACTATAGAAGTGATAATAACAATAATAACAAAGTAATATTAGAATAACATAAATTTCTCAATCATAAAAGAAAAAGGCACAGTTTTTTTATTGTAATAATCATTTCAATTACGGAAATATTTAAAAAAATTACTAATCAAGCATTTTTTTTATAATATTCCTATTTTCTTGAGAAATGAAATACAACATACTAACAAATTTAGAATAGAACTCGAAACAAAATTCTATAATTAAAAGAAAAGTTTTTTAAACGAAACTGTACAGAAATTGTTGATTTGCTACTTAGGGAAAAAAAGCATATTTATCACAATAAGATTCTACTGTGTTGATATTAACATCAGTTAGTAAAAAATTAATTTGTAAATAACTCAAGTAGATCTGAGCAATATTCTGATGGTAATAAATGGAGAATTTATAGAAATAAAACAAATTGACAATACTATGGTAATTATAAGGTCTATCATTATCTTCAAGTACAGTTTTATAAATGGATCTAATATATTTAAGCATATAGTAGATACTTTTGAATATAATTAAGTTTTAAATGTCAGCTTTAATATTCTATGCAATAAAACATGGAATCCCTAAATAAAACTCATTTAACTTTATGTGACTTTCTTCACAGATCCAAGAAATTGATAAAGATTTAAAACATGCCATTCAGCAATTATCTGATCCTCAAAGCTTTCTAAATATTGTCAATATCAATTAGACATATCCTCAAAAAGTAGCGAGCGTCAAATATAGAAAATTTGGATAAGATTTGGAACAAGATAAGAAAAATAAATAAAAAGTAACTGAAGGTTCCACCCCCTCAATATTGTAGAGCTTTTTTCTTTTCAAGCTTACAATGTAAGCATCCCTGTAGCTTACACTTTTTTGTTTTGTTATTAATATAAAAACAAAATTCCAATACTAAATTAGCACCTCACAACCAAAGAAAAATAATATGCATTGTGAAATAATTCGAGTCATTAGGTGCATTTTTGATGCTATTGAACTAATGGGAAAATAATATTTATTTCTAATAGGTTCAAAACTGAATTTGCTTACTTAATATTAGGTGATGACGTACTGACAATAATGGTTGTATGGCCAGCCTTAAATGCTCTTACTGTGAATTCTAAATTTCCTGTTGTTCCATTTTCAATTATCGAATTATTGGGTAAAGGATATATATTGCTGTCTTCCGAATAGTTGAACCATATGTATATGCTCTCTGATACAGGTGCACTAAAACATAAACATGTAAAAAAAGTAATTTAGTATTTTATATTGTACAAGGCTTTTATTCATAATAAATGCAAAATTGGGCATATAATACACATATGAAAATTCATAAGCAAATCAAAATTTGCATTTTTCATTTTATAAATGCCATGAGGTAAATTTTAAAAGTACAATTTTAACCATATTTCAACTATCCAGAAAATTATTATGAAGTGCAAGCATAGTGTAATTGCAAACAATTGAAAATATTATATGATGCATATACATATATGTCTTTTAACAATTTCATAGGCAAAATAAATGTGAATATAATTTTAAATAATGGTTCAGTACAGTATTTTAAAAAGTTATGCAAAATTATACGACTCAATATGAAATGCTAGCTGTTAAATGGACAGCATTAGCTTCTAAATTGCAGATTCCTTTTATTTCTTCAATAATAGTCAAAAGGCTTCAATGTTGCATATTTTCTTAAATCAAAAAGTTTTATGGTTCTTTTGAAAAACCATGAGCAGAAATCAGAGTATTATAAAATGTGTACTAATGCCAAGATTAAATAGTATAGGAATGTACTCACACTTTTTATAAAATCAAACAAAATTTTACAAAAAAAAAAAAAAATTGTTTCATTTTTTAAAGCATGTAATTTTACGAGATAGGACATTTCAGTGTTAGACAAGAGAAATTTTGAAAAAATAAGATAGACACAGAAAACCATAGGCAAAAAAATCAGATGTAATAATATTTTTTAAACTCGAATTTAAGCGGTTTTAATGATATTACTTAAAAAAATGCTAATAATTTGATATATGTAATATTAGGTAAATTTGGTTTTAAGGAACAAAAGTTGAATTATTTAACTTTTTATTCATAATACTTCAAATGAAATAATCCAATTCTTAACTTTTGCCAAGATGTCTTCCTCCAAGTTATGGTGGTAGCAAAGTATTAAATTGAACAGGAAAGCAGAAAACAGGAGAAAAGTGACCAAGAAAAGTTTTGAGTTTATATAGTTTTAGAAAGAATTTGTTGATTTGGTGTTTTGACACCATGGAAAAAAGAATAGCCTAAAGATCTAAAGTTTAAGTTATTAGAAAATTATTCTTAGAAAAGAGTTCATTTGAAAATATAACATTTAGATGTATATTTAAATGTTTCAAAAATAATAACCTAACTAAGTTGCTTTCAGGAAGTTTAAGCTTTTAGAATTATTCTATTTATATTTTCTTTATTAACAATTGTAATCTGAGTAGAATTAATAATAAAAGTTAGTAATTTGAATTAGAGTAGATTAGTTTCATAATTACTGAATTTAAGAAAAAAAAGTTCTAAAAATCCAATATTTTCACCGAAACACTTTCAACTTAAAAAATTAAGTGGACTAATCAATTATATTAATGAATATTTTCTTGAAGAAAGGAAATTGAAATAGATGTACTATACATTTTGAATCCATATTTTATATACATTTGTTTCAAAAGAAAATTCTTCATGATAAAAGATGGGAGATTAATAAAAGAATTAATTTTGGTAAAATTACTTTACATTATTCTTAACTCAAAGAGCATTTTTTTAAAAAAATTAAACACAGTGTTGAAATTAAGCATAGGAATTTAAAGTGATAATTTTTTTGTAAAAAAATGGGAATTTCTATAATTTACAAGAGATTCCCAATCAGCAAAACTTGAATGAATATAATTAGTATATTTTTAAATACTAAATTATTACTTTTAAGCAAAGGCAGAAATATAAAGTTATGCATAAATAAAATAATAATGCCTTTTTGAAATTTGTCAGTAAAAATATTACACTGCATGAAAAGTTATTTTGTAAAGAATCAAAATGTTAAAAAATTGAAAGAAAGCACAAATAAAAAAGAATCAATATTTCAAATAACAAGAAAAAATTTCAGGTGAAATTTTGCTATGAAATATATTAAAACTGTTCACATTTTTTTTACCTGGTAGACACATAGAATGTTCCATTTTCATTTATTTCAAATTTCAGATCTTGTTCTGATACTCGTAGAGTATTACGAGCTGTTGAAGATCCAATAATAAACAAGAATGCATTAATTTACATTTTTTTAAAAACATAATATTAATAGTAATGAAGGTAAAATATTATAAAATAATATAATAAATTTACATACCTGATGATGAGGATATGAAGCAAGTAGCAAATGTGACTAGAATAATTATGGCAGAATTCATTTTCTTCCTAGTTTCTTGGGAATCAGTTTTTTAAAATTTTTAGAAAAAATGAATCTGGTTTAAAAAAATGAATAAACATAATTAAAATAAACATAAAATACAGTCTCTTCATAGGAATAATCATATTTAAGTGGATTCACAAATGAGTCATACATGTATATCTGTGGGTGGTATGCTATTTAAATTAATACATTTTTAGTATATAAACAATGACTAAAATAAGAGATTAAGCATATGAAATAATCTTTAAAGAGAACTTTTTATAGAGTAATACAATAATTTTTAAATTGCATATAAAAATCTATAAATACAAAAAAAAAGATAGGAGAAAGATGATATTCACCTTAAAATAAATTGATTGAAAAGAACGAGACAATGAGATTCTGGGTGTTTTATTGATTCATTATTGCGTCATGATTCAGGCAACAGTGATTAGATTTTATTTTTTGCACTCGAATGATTACAGTAATCACGGTAAAACAAAAAGAGCTTTCTGCGTATTTTACGTCGACCTTTCTACAAGCTGTCAGTCATTGCAGTACTAGCGGTCTCGTGAGCAGTAAACAAAACAAATGACGTATTCTGCCACTTCCTGAGAAATTGATGGCATTCGATTTCATAATCGAAAAAAGATTTTTCCCTAAATGAGTTTAAAAATTCCATAGGGAATTTTGATCTGCATTGAGAGTAGAATAATATTAAAAGAAAATAAAACATTCAATATTCATTACATCGGAAGAAAGATAGTGGGAAGGTAAAGAATACTCTTCCCGCCTTTCTTCTGTGCTTTTAGAATATGCCTAATTTTGGGTTATGTTTCGTCGAATAGTAATATTATCGAATATTCGATATATTTTAGAAAAATACTTCTTTCAATAATGAATTTGATCCAAATTATGATTAAAATCTAAATTTTGATGTAAAAGTGATAGTAAATAGAAGAGGCTGCTGGGGGAATGATATTATTTTTCACACCATCACCCTCACTTTTTATGTTGTTGACTTTTAAAAAAGATGGCAAAACCCCGATAGGGCATACATTTATATATTTATTCTATATTATACTACTTAAGTCTGCCTCCCGAGTTGTCTACAAGCCTTCATCGTAAATACGTCAATGGATGTAAAGATCACCCTACTACATAACAAAATGTCCACAAACATTCTTCACACAATACTGTCCGGCGTTCAGAATATTGAATTTAGATATAATAGTGCAAATATCTTGCTCTCTTAGGTCCCATTTCAAATTTTACTCGTTAACAATTTCCTTCATCCTGCGATAATATTTCCATGTGATAAATTTCCCTCATCCTGCGCTACATTTTTTTAGTTATTGATCTCAGACAACCATTGTCAATACATTGTGTAAAAGATATCCCATTTGACTGATTTCATCTAAAATTTGATATATATCCACAATTTCGAATCAAAGAGTACATATAAAATTATCCTTGTTCCTTTAAAAATAAATTAATGCTTCCATAAAATTCCATAAATGGTTTCTTTTCGGACTTGGCTCCGTCTAAAACTTTGAAATCCATCTAAAGGCGGACGAAAATGATATTTATTATTATCATGTCAGAATATGATGTTTTTGGGATGAGGTTTTAGGTTTCAACAAAAATCCGTATGGGAAAAACACAAATTTTATTATTTGCACCCGCATCTCAAAAAATCAGCTTTTAATAACGCGTTACCATTGCATTTACAAAAGCTCTGATTGAAAAAAACAAGTGAATGACTGCAGCAAATAAAACCTAGAAAAATGTTATTTTGAGACGCGATTATATGAAATGAAATAAATTGGAAATGGGATATTCTTTTTAAACAATTAATGCGAGACAAAGTTTTTTGGATCGTTTGCAATACCAAAATGACTCATTCGATAAGAAACCATTAAAAGGAATAAAAATATAATTTAACTTGCACGAGCACGTGGTGCTTGGCCTCTCAAGAAATGATGCTCTGAGATCATGCATTGAAATATACATAGCAGATTTCTTTTTAATCTTTTTTATTATTATTTTCTTATATAAAAAAATGTAAGTGCAAAAGAGAACGAGCGAGCTTGAGAGTTTGTCGGGTTTTAGGTTTTAATCCACCCGAGAACAAAAATAGGAATTTCAGACCTATTTCTATCGCTCTGTTTGTCAATCTATGCACATAACTCAAAAAGGCTTTGGGTTGGATGAATGAAATTCGGAATGTTCCTTTTTCATATAATTTGTAGATTTCTATTGAATCTATTCTCAAGATTGTTCAAGTACAAAAGAACATGATGACTTAAAAACCGAAAGAGAGAGATAAATACAACTCTTATTACTGTTATTCTCTCGCCCTTTATTTAATTTAAATGAATAAAAACTTAAGAAGGTAGACTACCAAAAATTTTCAGTTCTTATGCAATAGAGCCCACTGTATAAAAATAATATATAATTAAAAACAATAAATACAGAAGTTTTATTACTCTTCACATCAAATCAAGTCTTTTAGCATTGAGAATAATACAATAAAGCGAATATGTTTTTTTCAATGTCGTTTCGCTTTTTTTTATTTAGTTTTTTTTTTTAATTCGCTTAGTCTTGCCCTTAAGACTGCTTACACAAATTTCATTTTTTCCCACAGTCAGCGCTCATTGAAATCGAGCGTCCACACAAATGGTGGTAAAATTTCCGTAGCCGTCGTAGTAGTTGGTGTAATTTCATCAACAAATAAATTTATTTTAACTGTACTGCTTAAACTATTTATTACTCAAGTTTAGTCTGAAATGAACAGAGAGCGAATTCCAGTTTTATTGTTATTTCATCGTCGTAGAAGAGGGGGGCGGGGGGAATCGACTTATTTGGATTAATCCAAATATTGAAAAAAGATAGGAAGTAAAAAATAATGAAAAGCTTGATTTACGATGAGCAGGATATTATTCTTAAGATCGCTGCAAAAATAAACGTGGAGAATGCGTATATAGGACCGAATTCGCAACGTTAGTGTTCATAACCGAGTAATATAGTCACTAGACAGAAATAATAACTAGTGTCTGGCAGTTGTTATCTGGTTTACGAGCTATCACCACATAAACATTGAATCATAGCATCGTATGATATCAGTTTCTTTTTTTCATATTGAAAGTGAATCCTCATACTTATCTTGATGCTGGGAGTTTCTTGTTTTAATAA
>JAOUZG010048879.1:447918-461986 GCA_026289955.1 Argiope argentata | reverse complement strand
TTTAAATGATTTGCTTTTTCGCACATTATTATAATTATCTGTTGTTGTTGTTTCTTATGGCACTTACCATGGACAAGCCCGCTGATGCATCAGCGAATTTAAACCGAAAAAAGCGTCTCTTGTTTCAAGTAGTGCCAACCACGGCCACGAGTACGATTTTAGAAACTCACTCATCACATTCGCTTCCACGTCCTCTTTTTACTGGAGATCATATTGACACACCTTACAGATAGAAAACAGTGGAACAACCATTCCCTAACCGAGACTCGAACCTGGGAAGCCTATATTACGTGGAAGACGCAACACCTCTGTGACAGGACGCCGTATCATCTAATATTAAATGGAGATAGTACAACATGGCGTATTAACTTAAAGAATTCAGTTTTCAATTTTCAGGATGCAGTTTAACCTCACTCAAATTCTATAGTCTTTGTATAACCTATAGTAATCAATTTTTTTAAAAGAATAAATAAATTCTGTAATAAAAAACCATTCCAAGAAAAAAAAATTGTCTTTATTTTATATTTATTTATTCAATATTCTCAGAAAAACTCTCTTTTCTAAGACTTTGCAATTTTCGTTATATTTTTGTTTTATTAAATTTCGTTTTTGTTAATTAAGAAAGTTCAGTCTACACACAGCTTCCAAACTTAAATTTTATTTTCTCTTAAGCGAAGTATAGAGAGGATGCTGTAATCCTTAAAAAGTTCAAATTGGAAATTTCGATAATCTTCAAGTTTTAGAGCTTCCGAGTTCACAACGATGCTTTCTGTCTTATGTTTGTCCGTCTATCCGTGAATACGATAGTTCAAAGTTAGCTAACTGTCTTCGAGATAGGTGGACTAAATTTGGTAGATGAACTTTTGACCAAATTTGTAGATTTCTATCAAATTTTGTACAAAATTCCTTCAGAAGTATGTTTGGCAGTTTGAATGCAAATGAATTTGATCATTTGTAGATCGGTAAAATTTCACACATAGATTTAACATCTAAAATGTATATATTTAGTAAGCGCACATACTCACAAATGTAATAACTTAAATCTGTGAAATTCGATATGTGACCTTATGGTTACAACTATAATTCAGTGTCACATTTTAGTTTCAAACGGTTGTGAAAAGAAAGAAAGAAAGAAAGAAAAATGAACAAAACACATGCAGTGGGTAAAAAAAAAGTTTCCGTACGGTCACTGAATTTAAGAATAAATTAGCATAATTTATGAAGTATTGCATTTTTTTTAAAAAAAAAATACTGTCTATATTTGTTTAGTATAAGTCCATAGAAAGAGATTTTTATAAATTTTCATTTTTACAAAATGAGAAAAGCATATTATTTGCAATATCTAAGGTAAATTGAAAATTGCAGTGAAAAAAAAAGTTTCTGTAAGCGTTATGCAAATTCTTTCTGACATGTTTAAAACAAGCCCGCTGTAAATCTTTGACGTTAGAAAGTTAACCACTGATAAGAAAACGACATATCGATATTTGTTGAGTTCAAATTTGTTCTTGATCATCTCAAAATGGAAGTTCCCAGGGCCATTCGGGAATTAGTGATTAAATTGCGAAAAGATGGATAATCCATGAAAAGGATTAGCGAAATGACTAAAAAATCGAAGTCTACTGTGCAATATATCATTGAAAGATATCGTAAACTTCATTCACTTGAGGATAGAGATCTATCCGGGAGGCCGTCCAAATTAAATCGCGTGCATAAAAGAAACGTCATACGCCAAGTTCAAGAAAATCCACGAATTAGTGCACCGCAATTGGCAGCTGATTTAATGGATAGTTACAATATTAAAGTCTCAACTCAAATCGTGAGAAATGTCATCAAAAAATGGTTATCATGGACGTGCTGCCCGGAAGACACCCTATATAAGTTTGTACAACAGGAAAAAGCGCCTCGAGTTTGCAAAGAAGCATGTAAGCAAGCCATTATCTTTTGGGGAATCCATTCTTTTTAGCGATGAATCTAAATTTAATATCCATGGATCACATTACCGAGTTATGGTGTGGAGAAAACCAAATTTTAAAATGCTAACTAAGAATTTATGCGAAACTGTGAACCATGGTGGCGGCGGTGTTATGGTGTGGGGGTGTATGAGTGCTTCTGAAGTTTGAAATTTGAAATTCATCGAGGGAAATATGGATCGATATGGATATCTGGATATTCTTAAACAAAATGTGTTATCCAGCGCAGAGAAACTATCTCTTGGAACTGGATTTACTTTTCAACAGGACAACGATCCTAGAAACGCCTCTAAGTTTTGCCATGAGTGGTGCCTTTACCATCTTAACAATCATAGCCCTCCTCAATCACCCGAGTTAAACCCCAACGAACATTTGTGGGAAGAAATTGGCCGACAATTAAAAAAATATGACATAAAAAACAAAGCTGAACTCAAAAGTGCCATTAGTAGCGTTTGGTGTAATATTTCTCCAGAAACAACAACAAAATTTGTAGGGGTAATGCCACAACGTCTAAGTGAGGTGATAAAGGCCAAAGGAGGACCCACTGATCATTAAATGCATTTTGCATTTTTGTAAGCTTTTATCGTGTGCTATGGCACCGTACGGAGACTTTTTTGTTCCATGTTTACGGCATTTTTTTGAGTTTTTAAGATTTATTTCTTAATTTTGTCAGTATTATCATCCTTTTAATATGAATAAATATTAAATAATATTAGTTTAAACTAATTTTTAAGTTTTCATTTTTATCATTATGAATTTTGTGTGATAAATTAAACTTTGATTTGCATTCGTATCTGCGTACGGAGACTTTTTTTACCCACTGTACATTCGAATGATAGTTTCAGTAAAATGACTGAATTCTCGTTGATGATCTGCATTTCATAACTATTTTCGTCAATTCTAATCACTGCATTCGCGCTCTCAGCCAAGGTCTGCAGTTTTATGCGGGTGATAAGACCTTTATTGCTGAATAAGAGTAGTAAAAGTTATCGGAAGATCACACCTGCTGATAAAGCATAACGAGTTTCCATATTCCTAGAGATGGCACAAAACACCACATCAAAACAAGACTTTTCTCCATATTAACCGAATAACAATTTAATGATTGTTATAAAATTAATTGGAAGAATATTTTATTTGGATTTAAAATAAAGGATTGTTTTGATTTTTATCATCAAATGAACATTTTCTATTACTGTTTCTTTATTTGTATGCTAGTGAATACCACCAATCTAAGTTATAAAATATTTTATGTTCTATTTTATCTTTTTGATCCGAATAACAAATTAGAAATTTAGAAAGCGCGCACTTGGCATTCTTTTCTTTTTATCATGTGAGAACATGATGTTGTTTTGGTTAGGAGGTAATTTTAAGGGTAGTTTAAGTAGGTAGGTCCAAAATTTAAGAGCAAAAAAATATTCGTTTTTTTTTTATTGGTAGATAGCGAATCACCTGACCCATGACATTTGAGGTTTGTTTTGCCAGTATTGTTTGAAATATTTAGAGAAATTTACTATCAATTACTTTTTGTATATTGTTTCTATGAAATGGCGTCATCTTTCAGTTTGTTTATGATTTCTTTCTTTTAAATAATTAATCTCACGCTCAAAAGATTTTCGTTTTTTCTTCTTTTTTTAACTATCGTAATTTTGTAAAACATGACTTATATTTATTTTTTAATGATACTATAAACGCATTCTTACTAATTATATTTCTCAAAATATTGTAAATATTAGAATATAATTTTAATATCAATCTGCATTGAGTTCATTGGATTTTACCACATAAACAATAGCTACAGTAACAGTAAACTTTTCATAAAAATTACTTTTTCCCCCCTCTCTTATTAAAATTGGTCGAGCTTCAAAACTTCGTTCGCCAGCTAGAAAAATTGAAAATGAAAAATTTAAAAAATTATCATTAGAGAGAGAAAAGTCTCGTAATTTTTTCAAACCGGTTTAAACTGGTTAATAACTTAAATTAAATAAGACAAATAATCACTTAAAAATAATAATGTTCTCACATGATAGCTTTAAATTTCCGACCGTAGATTTCATTTTTTAAATTTTTTTCCTACTTATAGTCAAATCTTTTTAAAAATGTTATTTCATACTAGCCGCCTTTCCTAATCAACTAGTTCATTGGAATTAGTAGTCACTAAATTTTCAATTAAATAGCTTTTGTAATTTGGTCTTAATAGCTTTTTTATCAAAACATTTTATGCTACAAATTTTCATAGATTCCAAACTATTTTACGGACGTCATTGTGTTATACATTATTCCTTCAATTTTACTACACATTTCCCTTATTTTCTGTAAGCTCCTTTATAACTGTTAAAGAATGGATGTACTGCCGTTTCTAGACTTTTAACAATGTAATATAATTTCTAATCTAAAATAATGTAAAATGTGGCATTTTTCTTCATGTTAATTACATCTAAATGCAAATTTAAATATTTTAGATTTATTTAATTCTTCTCAGAACTAAAGAAATGTTATACATCGACTACTTTCCCGTAATCCATTTTGCCAACATAAGGAAATGAAGCCTAATTTCATTTTTTTGCAAGTTTTATTATTTTTTGTACTTTTCTTCAAAAAATCTTGAACTTCATGATTCTTTTAATATTCATACAGAATTCTTGCATAACTTTTATTCTTGTGAGGAAATATGATAAAAATATTTATTAAAAAATTCAATAAATGTCGAAAAAAACTCTACAACAAAATAATTCGAAACATTAAAAGGATGTGTGTGTGTGTGTGTGTGTGTGTGTGTGTGTGTGTGTGTGTGTTAAAATTAAATTAAATTCTAATTTACAAAGTTTTATCTTAATGTAGACCATAGACCATAAGATAATATTTTCATCCTAAAAATATTCTTTTATTTTCTGATCCATGCCACTTGTTCTAGTTAATTAATACAACAGAAGCTTTTTAAAATTGTTGACTCGGCTAAAGCCGACATATTTCCACATTCCGGGAGAAGGGATAAAATATCGTGTCTACCATGATGGAATAAAATGAACTAAAAATTTCAAAGTGTCATCTATGTCTTCGAAAATACCTTCTGCTTTCAACAGATAATAATGTTACACACATATATATTAGGTTGGGAGAAAAGAAATCCATCATTATTTTTCAGCCATCTACCGAGAAAATAATGGATTTCTTTCAATTATTTTCTTTCCAAATGGAATTTTTGAAAATAATGGGAAAAGAAATCCATTATTTTCTCGGTAGATGGCTGAAAAATAATGATGGATTTCTTTTCCGCCAACCTAATATATAAAAATTTGGATTTTAAGAGGATATAAAAATTAGTTTTTTCATATTGATGTTTGTCAATAAACAAAATTAATGTTTGTCAGATAAATGTCACACTTTTGTTTCATTTTTCGAGATATATTTCTTTGACGATTACAATATTTTCTCTATAAGTCTCCTCAAAAGATTGAAACACGATTCTATTCTTTATCCATTATATATAAATGGGTAATGTCAATTTCAAAATAGTCCAATAAAATATGTATAGCAAATGTAAAGTACAAAACAGTATGAAATAAGATACCATTAATAATAATAATTATAAAATCCCTTAATTTTCGAAAGGTTATTTTTTAAAACTTTTGTCTTCCCTGTGGACAAATTCGGTAACTTAGAAAGTTTTGCTTTTCCATTCAACCAGATCTTTAGAAAAAACCACATAACTCAATTTTTAAAATCAAATGAATTATGATACAGTAAAACTATTGAATTATGTACTTTTTCGGATCACCTAAAACTCTGCTTCATCGTTGAAAATAGCCGTCATATACAAATTTATATAATGGAAAATAAATATGCAATAGCGTGAGTTAAAAAAATCACAAATACCCTTAAACAAAGCTAAAACTAGAATATTTCACTTACTTTTCGAATATTAATCCAGAGATTGGCAAAAAAGTATGGAATAATGCCAATTTCTTCGTCTTCAGTGAACGTTCGGTTCTCTCTTCAGTGTATTTCTCACAGGGCCTGGTTTCGAATGAAACGAACCATTAGCCCTTGATCCTCTCATCATCCGATAGAAAAATGCCCGTGAAATTTCAGTCAAAATCGGATATTGCGGCTCAAATTCCTTAGAAGTTGAGGCATTATTTTTATTGCACATAGAATAAACGATTTCCAATCTTTATTTTGTAAAAGGAAAGTTAAGTTGTACTGAGAATAAATAAGCAAATTAAAAGAAAGAAAGAAAGAAATCGTCTGCAATTTGATTTGCAGTTTAAAAAAATTATCATAACTGCATTTTAAACTGCCAAACTGTAGTTAAATTAAAGAAAATAAATCGTCTGTGAATTAATTTGTAAGAATGGAGGTTAGAAAAATTATGATAAACATGACAACGGGATAACAGTATTTGTTACAATATATCTCTGCTTGTTTCAAGTTTAAGGTTGCTTGCGTGAATTTATTTTGTATTTAAATTTTTATAAATAAAAATGATAGTCTGAATATTAAAAAAAAAATCTTAAGAGTACGTGACGATGTTGCGAATCTATCCTAAACAGGTAAAAAGGATCTTAATGCAAACATTATCGGACATTTTTTTTATTACACATCATAAATTATATTTCTATTTTGTTATTTGGCCCTTATGCAGTGCGGCGTTCGATTCTCAATTAAATATAAATCATTCAGTTTCAAAGATACGAGTATACTATTTTTTTGCATTGATGTTGTTACATAAAAAATTAAAATTTTCCTATTAACTAAGCTTGTCTAGAACGGTCACATAAAAATTTAAAAAGTATTACTAAAAACATTAATGAGTTTTTTTTATTTAGTACCTTATTTTGGTTTTTTGTAATTTACATTGCCAACTTATCTCTAAAAGGTAAAGAATTAAACCGAGTTTCCATTTTTTGGGACACCATATATTTTGTTCTAATAGCTTTTAATGAAAAATTAATTGGCCGGTAATATTTATTGCGTTTGCTTTCAAATAATCTCTCATGCATTGCTTAATACTTATAATTTGTTCAAAAATATTTTAAAGTGTCAGATTGTGATATATATAGAAGACAGATTATTTTAATAGCCCTAACATGACTTTTCATTGTGTATATGAAATAGCTGTACCAGTGCTATTAAAACTGCAACTGCAAGATTTCATCTCTTTTCAAAACTTCACGTTTGTGCAACGTTTCCTTCTTATTTTCAGGCAAATTATACAGATATTAAACAAAATATTTCTTGATTGGCTTTAAACAATGAAAGAAAATAAAGGAAAATATTTGACGGAACATTAAAAACAGTGTGAATTTTATTTCAAAAAAGGAATATTTTTTATAAATTATGTTAAAAAAAATATGCATATTTTCAAAAATTCGAAAGAAAAAAATTGATGATGATTCAGGTGATATAAATAAAAAGATTTTTTTAAATTTTTTTTTAAATGATGTAAAAATTAATTCTGTGCAATAATATTTTCGGGAGTTATTGGAACAACATCCAGATTTCATATAATTTTAAATTAAAAAAAAGGAAATATAAGTAAAAAAATTGAAATCTGCTATCGCAAATTTCAAATTATTATATGATAAAAAATTGTTTTTAATTTTATTTTACAAAGGATAATCGCTTTCTTCTTCCCATTCAATATCTCCAGTTTCTTCAATGTCAGAACATCATTTCTTGAATGGCCAAGCACCACGTGCTCATGGAAGTTAAATTATATTTTTATTCATTGAATTAGTAATTTTAGTATTGCAAACGATCCGAAAAACTTTGTCTCGCATTGATTGTTTAAAAAAATATCACATTTCCTATTTGTTTCATTTCGTATAATCACGCTCTCAAAATGACATTTTTCAAGGTTTTATTTGCTGCAGTCATTAACTTATTTTTTTAAATTAGAGCTTTTGTAAATGCAATGGCAACATGTTAGTAAAAGCTGATTTTTTTTTTTTTTTTGAGATGCTCGGGCAGACAATAAAATTTTTATTTTTCACCTATGGATGTTTGTTGACGCCATAAACCTCATCCCAAAAAACAATATCTTGTTCTGACATGATAAAAATTAACAAAATATGTTTATAAAAGAAAAAAATCGTTTGCTTTAAACTTTTAATAATATCTTAATTCAAAAAAATTGTAACAGTTATAAAATGTCTGAAAAGGAATCGTCTGCTAAATGTTTGTTAACAGATTTGGATTATGATATTTACGAGCAATTCATAGCCTACTTTTTCTGGAGATACCACAAAACGCCATAGCCACAACGACATCATGTTCTCACATGATGATAATAATAATATTAATAATAAAACACTTCTCAAAGGTGCACATTTCCACTCTACAAAATTTTTAAATACCAAAGTTAGAGACTTCAGGTAAATTCCTCAAGTCCACAGAGCACAAATACGACACACACACATTCATATTTATTATTAATAGAAATATTAAAAAATAACAAGAAATCACAGAAATCTTAATTTTAAAGTAGCAAAAAAATAGCTGTTAGTTAAATTTTCATTTTTGATTAATTTATAAGTCTAAAACTGACTAAACAAAATTTCAAATATTAATCGGAAATTGATTTAAAAAATTTAATATCCATTATCAGCATTTCCCCTTTCACATCCATCTTTTGAATCAAATAAATATATCTAGTTTTAATTTACATATCTTAATTAATTTTATTCTTCGATTACACATTGATCATTGTCAAAAATTCAATTATTAGCACCAAATAAATCTTACCATTGACAACAGACGGTATATTATGCTTCAGAACTTGTTAATGAAATGTAAAAGGTCGTAGCATGACGGTCACTTGTAACAGGAAAAACATTGTATAACTACATGCGATAGACAGTGGTTCTACTGCTTTTGAAAATTGTATAACTGTCATGCGGGAATTTATCACAAAATGTAACGAGGTCACACTTCTTATCAATGATCAACACGGCCGAACAGATCTTTAAACCTGTTACGAAATTTTTAAATCGCTGTTAACTTTGCACTTAAAATTTTATTTGTTTCAAAGTATTGATACTTTCAATGTCATCTTTATTTATTTTGTTTATGATGCACAGAAAGAGGTAGTATCGTAATCATGGAAAAATTCGACGTCAAGATTTTAACGAATTTCCTCGTTTCAGACATCACTGAGATCGAAAAACATAATTATATCTGTCTGTGAACATTATAATTTAAATGCAATTTAAGCTATATGGATGAAATTTGGTATGTACTTTTAATATCAAATTTGCATATTTCTATGACACTGGGCGAAATCGATTCGCAGGAAATCTGTTTTTCTATTTATTTGAATGCAAATAAGACCTCAAACTACAAAAGCAATGAAACTAACTGAATGAAATTTGGTGCATCAGTTTTTTCATCTAAAATAAAGATCTGTATCAAATATGAATACAATTCGTCAAGAATTTGATCACCTGTCAGTCTATACATTAGCATGTATTTAATAACTCAAAAACGCAATAATTTAGATAAATGAAATTTATTGTGTAAGTTTTTACTAAACAATTGTTGAACTGTATCAAAAGTTGCTTTAAATCGATCGATAAAAAGACGTTCAAAATGCTTAACAGCTTTCATCACTTACTATGAAACATAAATACTGAACTCTGAACTGGTACTCTGAAAAATAAAATCTCAGATTTCGTGGCTTTCATCGTTTTACCCAAAATCAGTAATTTTTACTCAGGGTAGAGGCAGGATAGCAATATAATAATAACAGTAATATGTAATAGAGGATCGTGCTCTTTGCTGCATTTTGTTGTTGTTTTAATTAGAAATCGAATAACATTTTGTAGTTTTTCTGAGATAACTTTCCAAACTATTATCACACTGAAGTGATTTTTGCGGCATTTAAATTTTTTAACGACCTTTTTAGTAATATCAATTTAATTATAATGATTCTCCTTGATTTTGATAATTTTTTTGATTGTTTTTTCCTTGATTTTGATAATTTTTCAAAAATATAAATTTCTTAACTATTACTATTCCACCTCATAATTAAGCGTGTGATTTAGTTCTTCCAGTACTGAAAGCTAAGAAAATTAAGATAGGATCTTCAAAGTATGTTAGTATCATATTTAATGCCTTTCCTTGATATGGGCGTCCTGGGTTCACACCTTGGTTCTGGGATGGTTTTTCTTACTCCTATCATTGAGGTGTATGAAAGCCTCTCTGTAAAAAGGGGTTGTGCAAGCGGATGTGTGTGTCATCTTCATATGAGCTAGAATCCTATTCCTGATATCGGGTGCTCAGGGGTCCTTACCCGCAGAAGTTACTGCATCCCTTTTCCGTTGCAAAGCGGGCGCGACATCAACATCATATTTAATAATTCTGGGTTTAACTGTTTAGTCTGCAAAACTGTAACAGAAATCTCCCACTTCGATTCTTTATTATTAATAGAAATTTATGCATTCCAATTTCTCATTTGTTCTTTTTAAGAATTTTTTGGCGAATTTTTGTTTTGACTAAATAATATTCTTGAATCTTCAACAGCCAAGGAATCTGATCTTGTTTTTGTTTACGTTTATACGATTTTCTGGTACATTTTTAGAAAGATCCTGAAATTTATTTTCGGAATCAAGTTATATTTGCCCAGGAGGTGATAAAATAATTTCTAGATTATTTTCAAAATATATTACATATTTTCAGGTAAAATAACATGTATTATTTTTCACAGCGGAGTCTATTTATGTTCATAGACAAGTAATATGAATTCACATGTTCAGGGACGGCACACTTCATAACTTACTAATTGTTTTTCTAAATTCATAACGATCCTTTGCCTCTTTTAAGATGAGCTGTGTGTTTCAAATGTAAATAGACCGCATTTGATCCGTATCTCATGAGCATGAATCACCAATGTTTTCTTCTACATTTTTTCTGTGTTTTTCTTCATTCTCAAGTTCTTAGTCCTTGAATATTTTCTAGATTATATTGTATTGGTCCTACTTTTATTCAAATCAACTCTATGCAGCTTTATATCGATGTTACATTATATTGTTCCAATTAATCATCCGGGGGGTGCTTTTATAATGGGTGTACTGTGTGAAAACCCAATCAGCAGGTTTCAGTAGAAAAAACAACAACGTTTATTTAACACAAAGATAAAGAATGTACAGAGGATAGATATGTATGGCATAGAAAAACACAGGACAGTACACAGCAGCTCGCTACATCAGACAGTAGTCCACAAGTAGTAATCGACCCCAGCACTCAAAGCGGCCAAGCAGAATCCAACAAGAAAGGAGGTCCTCGGAGATTCGTTTCTCCAAATGGCTGAAGTCATCACTGTCTCCTCGCTTTAACTGCCGACTCAATATCACACGCTATACGTCGCTGCTTCCACAGTAGACAACAGGACTCGGCACACAGCAATTCAGCCCTCACTTGAGCTCCAAACAAAGCTGGACTATTCCCGCCGTTGCTTCGCTATCCTCTCGAAGACTCATTAGTTGTGAAGAAGACTCGGGGTGAAAAAATTAAATAATCTTTGTGATGGAATTTCTGATACATTGAAGAAATACAAAACAAGAATGATGTTTATATTTTATAGGGAAAAATATCGTAATATTAGGTGTACAAATATATTAATCCATCAAAATGGAATATATGTAAAACAGCAAAAACCCGAATTTATTAGCATCCACCAGATTGCCGGCCCTGTATTCGCACTTACACACACACGAAATTCTGTTTGAAGTGTTAGACGCTAGAGGAGAAGTAGAAATTTTGCATCGTCTGGGTTATTTTTAAACTCAGCACAGTGATGTTAGGTAATTATAAATACTAAACGCCTTTTTAACTATTTTGTAAAGTCAGCCAACTTTGGCAACCCTTCTAAAATCACTTTGTAACCATTTTTGTGGAGATATGCAAGAACGCAGAGGGAAAAGGGTTAAGTGTAGAGAGAAATTAACCAGATATCCGATGACAGATGGATTGCAGAGCGAAAGGGGATTATGAAGAGGCTGATTCCGTGGGGGGGGGGAAACCAGGGATTCCGGAACTGTCGAACGGAGAAGGAGGTGGTCAGTTAGGATCGGAGTTGGCAGGGAGGCCTTATGAAGCTAGAAAGTTGAGATAAATCTGGGTCTAAGATTAACCAAATAGATAGATGATGGAATAGTATTGTGTGCGTGCGTGCGTGCGTGCATCCTAGAGCGTGTGCGTGTCGCGTTTCTACATGTTAATAGCATTTTGGGACTAAAACTGGAAGTGATTACTGTCCCTAAAGCTCACAAAAAAGAAACCCCATGCCTTGCATATTTATTATCATCAAAAGTTTTTTTTTGAAAAGTCTTTCATTTTTGTATTATACTATCAAATTTAAAAGCAAAATTTTTTATTTTAGGAACAAGGATACACGAGTTTTTAAAACGAGATATAATTAATTATTGCTCTAGAATTATTTAAAGATTACAACATTTACACTTTGTTTGTTTATAAAAGAAAGTGAAAGGGGGTCAAAACGAAACTAGGCCTTTCGAGCACTCTTTTGTCCCCGTAATCTAATCTAATAGAGAATAGAATAGTTATATTTTAATCTTTCTTGATAAACTTGCTGTTGAAAATCACACTTTCACATACGTATTTTAATTTTACTTAAACTGATATATAGTTTGATATAAATGCTGATATACAATTTTATCAGCCAATTTTCAAAAATCGCTTTGTCATTAAGAATCAGCAAAAGTGTGCTACTATTACGGCAAAGGAGAATTTAAGCAAATAATCAAAGCCTTTTTTTTTAAAAAAAAGATATTTGCTTTGAACAATCAATTAAAAACTAGAGAATCATGCACCTTTTTGAAATTATTTGTTCACCCATTCTTATTTATCATAGCTGTGATAGCAATGGGAACTAGAGAATTAGTTAAATGTGTTCTTTGAGAATTAAAGGTCAAGGTGACAATTGATGATTTGCTATGAAAGAGAAATGTTGAATAAGAAACTGCTTATTCACTTATATTTGTTCTTTTGGTTTTTCAAAAAAGTGTTATTATTACATGATTTTTTTTCTTATTATCTATTAACGTTAGCTCGTCCGATTGAGATTCCCTCGGAACTTATTTTGTTTCATCTATAATGGTATGGATCTTTATTTCCACCAAAGTCACAGGGGTAGCTTGTAGTTGGTGTATGGTGTTAAAACAATCGAATGAATGGCGACAGACAAGAAATACAAAGGCGAGAAATATATACAGTAGAGAACATGGGCGACACATAGCAGCACACTATAACAAATAGTAGCCAACAAGTAGTAGTCGGTAGATATAACTACTAGAGAACACAAAGTGGCCAGACAGAATTCAGCAAGAGAGGAAATCTTGGTGGATTCTATGGTCTCTCCAAATGGCTGTAATAACTCTATGGTCTCTCCAAATGGCTGTAATTCTCCACCGTCTCTTCGCCTTAGCTATATCCAACTGCCGACACACTATTAAATGATTTGCTACTCCTCACAAAATTCGATGGTGCTTCCAAAACAAAGCCAGGACACGAACACAGATCAGTTCAGCAATCACTTGAGGCTCCACACAAAGCTGGTTTCTTCGCTAGATTATTCCGTTGTTGCTTCGTTATTCTCCCCATGACTTGATGTCAATGACTCCGACTGCGATTGATTTCAGCTTGAGACTGTCGGCCTTTTATAGTTCCCGGGAAGCGAACCCAGAAGATTCTGGACCAGTCAGGCAAATCTCGATTACTATTGGTTGAATTGCTAAAATTCCAGTAATATCTCTTGTTGCCAAATTCGTCGAATGGTTGCCAAGTTTGTCGCCAAGCTAAGAGATCACTGACGTGACATCCAATCAGCACCCAATAGAGCTGATCGCAAAACGGTCTTTCCAGCGATTGAACTAACCCTGCTGAGAAGCAAAATTACAAGTTTGTAAATATACAATGATAATTTGAATTAGTTACTTTCTTGTCCACGAAGTATAAAACGAAAAACTACTGTCATGTTCGAAAATTTCGACTTCGAATTTTTGATAAATCTTCACATTTCCTATTTTTCTGAAAAATAAGTTTTGTAACTCTCTTCATTCGTGGGCAAGTGAATACGA
>JAOUZG010048879.1:430904-447518 GCA_026289955.1 Argiope argentata | reverse complement strand
ATAACTTGTTAGTGTGTCTTATATACAAATCTACATTTTTTTTGTTCCAATTTGTGAAATTTTAATACCTGTGTTCTTCAAGGCAAGGGGAAGATTATAAATGTATTTTCGAAATCCTTAACTTACTAAATATGCATTAATTTTAACAATTATATACAATTGATTGAAATATATAATTCAGAATCCAATAGTATATTAAAATATATATTAACAAGTATTAAATAAGATTGAATGTTTTTTCGGTTCATCCGAAAATGTTATTTCTCGAAAATGGTTCCTATTTTACTTTTAAATGAAGCAAGATTTCAATATTTTTCAATTCATCCGAAAATATTGTTTCTTGAAAACTTTTCTCGTTCTGTTATAAAAACTTTTAAAAGAAATTGTCTTTTTGATAATGTCGATTACATTTCCTTACCATGAAAGAATTAGGAATCCAGGAAATACACCGAGTTATTTCCAGAATTCTCCAACTGTATTAACTTAAAAGGTTACACTATTTTTAATTTTCATGCATAATAATTTGTAGTTGATTAATCTTATTTGGCTGATAGGTTTTTCAGTCGTATCAAATAGTCGTAGGTAAATTTTTTAATAATATTCCAAATTAATATTTAAAAAAACCAAGGATTCCACTTCTCGGTTGAATAAATTGGACTTGGAAATTCAGGCTGGTTTTTAGATTAAAAAAACTGAATGCTGTAACATTAGATACATTTTGCGTGACAATGAAAATGAATGCTATGTGATTCACCACAGTCTTGGCTTGAAATTTTCAGACAATAACAGTATTTTTTCTTTGTGAAATTCGTATGAGAGAAAAAAAAGGGTTTTCGCAAACTATCCCCCCTCCCCCCACACCCAACTTCATTTGGAAGTCTTTTGCCTATTTTTTAAAGACCTATAAAGAGAATGTTTTCTTTAGAATTTTCAATATAGGTAAGCAATATCAGTGCAGGAAAGAATTTGAGGGGATTTTCAAATAAACATATTTAATAATTTTATCTGATAATCTAAATATTCTTATGAAAGAATATATTTATATGTATGTATGACTTCAGTGTTCAGACAAATTTATTATTCCCATCAGCACAAAATTCATGCTAATTATTATTGGGTCGTTCGAAAAGTAATTTCGTTTTTTCTCGACAAAGGATTTAATTGTATTTTTTTATTCCAACTTCACACTTAAGACGTATAATCATTGTATGTTTTGAGAGGTGATATAGCAATACTTGTTTGTGAAAACGTTCAATTGATTTTGCGCAGTAGTTTTTGGTAGATGCCCTTTTAAATAGGGAAAGCAATAAGCAGCAATTTCGTCATATTTCACTTTTTTCCTGTAGGAAAGGTAAAAATGCTGTTCAAGCCAGAAAGAAATTAACCGATGTGTATGGAGAAGATGCGTTGACAATACGACAGTGTCAGAACTGGTTTACAAAATTTCGATCCGGCAATTTTGATGTCGAAGATGCACCACGTTCCGGATGGCCGGTTGAAGCTGATAAAGACACGATAAAGGTAATAGTTGATGCAAACCGGCGAACAACACGTGAGATCGGTGAGAGTTTAAACTTATTGAATTCAACTGTTTATGACCACCTGAAAGGCCTGGGTTTAACCTCGAAGCTCGATATTTGAGTTCTCCACGTCCTCACGGAGAGAAATTTGTGTTGTCGCATTGAAGTCTGTGATTCGCTCCTCAAATGTCACAAAAATGATCCACTCCACCATATTATCCAGATCTGGTTCCTTCAGATTATTATTTGTTCCGGTCAATGCAAAATTTTTTGGACGGTAAAACCTTAGTCTCAAATGAAGACGTCAAAAATCACCTTGGATTAGTTTTTTGCCAGCAAATACCAAAAATTTTATGAGCGTGGAATCATGCCTCTACCAGAAAGATGGCAAAAGGTTTTGGATCAGAATGGGCGATATATAATTTAATAAAATAATTATTCATTATACGAGGATCGTCTTTCATTTTCACCAAAAAAAAAAAAAAAAATGACTTTTCGAACAACCCAATAAATAGCGTTGATAGCTTCATAAACTTTGAAGCTTGAATTTAAACATTTACAGTAAAATTTTTTTATTTAATTGTTTTGTGATACATTGGAAGGTTTTTCGCATGCATTTACTCATGCAAATTATTTCCACTAATTGTTAAAATCAATTCGTAAATCGTCGAAGAAGGCAAACATTTGATCTTAATAAATTTATTTTTGGAAACTTACTGAATTTCCAGACATTTTTTTTTTAATTTGTCACTTTTCTCAAAAATTTTTAAGAACTAAAATATAACTTCTTCTATCTGCCATTCTGATTTCATTAGATAAAAAAATTGAAGTGAAGCATTTCTTCTTAATTTATAACAGTTAAAATACTCTTATTAATTGATTTTTAATTAATTATTCTCCTAATATTAGCCAATTTTGGTGACCATTTTGTTCGCCAATATTATTGACTTTTCAAACGATTAATATGGAATAATTAAATCATATCAACTATCCATCGGGCGACGGCGAACCTATTTTTGTGTTTGTTAAAGTTTCGGTTTGATGCCTATTGCTTTTATATCTAGTTTCCTTTGACTTAATGGAATGCCAGCCGTCTCTACAGAATTTAACATTCGCAGTTTCATTATAAAACAAAACATTGAATCAACCGCAGCTGCAAAAACAATCAATGAAGAAGGCTTATGCATTCGCATTGCACTCTGTTTACATTTAACTGTTGCCATTTCCATTAAGTAATAAGAGTGATTTCCGTGACGCATACATTAGCGTTATATATGAGAGAGAGAGAGAGAAAGATTGTCATAATCGATGCACGGACTGAGGACTTTTATTTCCTCATAGATTTCGCAAGAAGCCATTTTTTTTTCAATGATTGGCACCGAAATCTTACATCTTAGTTCATTTCCAAAGAATCAAATTAGGAATTTTATTTTTTATATAAATTAAATGCTTAGAGAATCCACTGAAGAATACTTTTTAATTTTAATAACTCCTTTTCCTTTGTATCAACTCTATTTATAAAGCATGATAAAGAAAAAGAAAGATGCAAAATCAGTTTTTTACTTTTAGTTTTCTTTTTTATTGCATAAACCTGTCTGATTTTTGTGATACTCAATTCATTATCAGCATTGTGTAGTCTCGTCTAATTCCAGCTAATAATAAAGAAGAATGTGTATATGTGTACGTGTTGGAGTTTCACAGGAAAAACCAAGGAATTTATAACTACCAAATTTGGCACCATATTACTTTGAAGGATGGGAATGTGTATTCCTTCGAAATTGGAATTAGAATTTTACTAAAATTAAGCGAGGTTTTAGCATTTTATGCGACGATTCCTGCAAAAAATGTCGCAAGAAATTTATTTTTCGCCATTTTTAAATTTTTTTAAAATGTTTTTTAAATAATAAAAATTTAAAAAAGTTCACACGTTTTAACATTTTTTTAAAAACATTGTTTTAACATAATTTTTAACTATAGATTTCACCAGGTCTAAAGTAATATTTTAAATTAGGCCTGAATAAAATAACTATCCTATCTCGGAGATGTAGGACCACTGAGTTCAGGTGCTCCCTCCAAAATATTCATCACTGGAGAATGATGACAAAGTCAAATCGTTTTAATCTTTTTATTTGCGTGATTGTCTACCATTGTCGTAAGCCGAAGAAAAAAGTGTCTGTTTAATAATCTGCGTTGTTTACATGAGAAATAAAACGATGAGTTAGAATTGCTTTGAAAGTTAGAAGATAAGTTGTTCTGAAAATTGCGTTTTTAAAGTGCGCTCATAACGTCGCTTTTATTGAAGAAATCAGGAGCATTAAGTTAGGCATAAGAAATATAATTGGAAACAACGTGCCAAAGCATCTGGTTGCTAAAATTGACTAATAATAGTTAAAGCTTTCTTTTTCTACTTGTGGGATTTCTAAAAATTTTACCATTAGGTATATGAACAGCTAATGGCTTTTGGAAATCGTAATGCAGATATATTGAAAATAATCGAGAAACACAACTGTTAGCAATAAATCATTGGATTTATTATTAAAAAGCATTATAAAAACATTCATAAAAACCCATAAATTTTTGGTACAAATTATTATCTTCCACTTTTAAAAAGAATTATTCTATCATCTCAAAGCAATAAATATTTCATTTACATATTATCTTTCTATACTATGTAAAATGAAAGTGTGAATTATTTTAACCGAGAATTCATTAGATAATTCAGAAAAACGGTTGGCCAATAAGCGAGAGAGTAACAATTTGATTCATTTAGATTACAAAACAAGAATGCAGACGACTTGAACTGTTGATTTGTTCAGTCTCTGAATCAATGGAATTTTATTTTTTAAACCAAGCGCACTAAAGCACAGTTGATAATTCTTTCAAAAGACTGGCGCAAAACTAAACGTTAAATGAAAGGATGTATAATCGAAATTTTAATAATCAGCTTTCGTTATTACCAATTCAAAGCTACTAATCCTTTAGAAGAAATAATCCCTTTTACATGCATGCGCATGTACAGATCAACAGACTTTTGATGGATTTGGTTTACTGTTTGATATAGATCTACATTTTAGATTTTTTGACAGGATACTTAATTTTGTTGATCTAGATCTTTACATTTTTTTAGCTATCGTTTTATTTTACGCTTGAATGCAAAACAGACAAACTTTCTTTAAATGGATACTTAAACAATTTGGATAGAAATCTACAAATTTGGAGTAAGGGCCACACACCAATTTTGTAGGTTTCTGTCTAAATTGTTTTTTTTATCATGTTAATGGACGTACAGACATAATTCTAAACCTACTTTTTTCGGTCTCGGGGAAGTCTAAAACAAGGCAACTCATCAAAATTTAGAGTTTTGATTGTTTTGAAGTTTGTCATATTTTTTCTTTATAAAATGGAAAGTAAAAAAAGCTATAATTATGGTTAACATACTTTCTATAAATTCTGCCATGTAAAAAACATATTAATATTGTAACGGCTTTTGCAAACAATTTAAACAAATGAAGCCTGATGCAATAAATGATAAGTTTCATGATAGGCGTTTGTGGCAAGTGAAGGTCGTAATACGAATCCTCTACCCCAGGACCTGTAGCCGGGTAACATAACCACAATATAAAAGTATACTTGCCGATCGTAGACGTTATCTAGCTTATGAAGCTACTTAAGCGTCACAGTACTCCCCCCACCAGTGAATTGCGGGAGAGATGAACGATTTGAAAGCGTCAAGCTTTATGGAGAGCGTGTGAGTGCTGTAAAGACGTGAAGCGTCGTATTCCTGGGAACCAAGGAAGGCTGTAAAGACGTGAAGGATCGTATTGCCCCGGAACCAAGGAAAACTGTAATGACGAGAAGGATCGTATTGCCTGGAAACCGAGAAAGACGGGAAGACCAGAGGGATCGGGTTGCCGGTGATCGCCAGGTGGCATAGTAACTGGGGGAGGCTAAAAAACAAGTTTGGAGAAAGAGAGGAGAGTCGGTGGATTGAGGAGTCTGTTCGAGTCGTCGAGATGTGCTGATCGTTTTTTTAATTATTGTGCTGTATATTTGTGTTGTGTGTTGTGACATCCTAGCAGAAAATAAAAAGATATCTAAAAGTTCTGCTTCATCTTTTCGACTCCAGTACAGTGCATTGGCAAGCGAATGTGAGTTGCTGCGTCAAGTGTGTCTGACGGCTTTGTTTGGTAGCCGCATCAAGTGAGCCTGGCGACTTTTGCTGCAGGTAGATTTCGCCACGACAGTTGCACGAGGTTGAGTTTTCAAGGATTTGAAATTGGAGGTTAGAACCCATAACGCTAGTGTTTGTAGCCGAGTAATATGACAAAAATACAAAAGTATACTTGTGTTTCAAGGTTATATTACTCGACTACAGGCCCTAGCGTCGCAGGCTCGTATCACGTCCTTCACTTCCCGCAATGGTGAGTCACAAGTTCTAATCTTTTCTGCATATTTTTTTCCTTATTTTTCTTGGAATTATGTTCATGAATACATTTTTAGTAAGAGAATATATTACAAAACTGAAGTCCCCTTCTCTTAATCTTTTCTCTAGCATACAATTCAGAGATAAAATAAGAGATTTTAAAAAATCCTGGAGATAAAAAAGCAATTTTTTTCTAAAGATTATTCAACTGATAGTAAATGCTTTCTTCAGCTTTTAGTTTCACTTAACTTATCTCTATTTCAAAACAATGCTATATCTGTCGCATTGTCGCCAGTGTCGACAGTCTAACTCTGCAGATTAAACCTTGTAGGGAGTTCACTTTGTTTCGCAATAAAACAGGACAGAAAAAGAATACTTCATTGCATTACTAATCTTAAAATATTACCAGATTTCACTGCTATTAGAAAAAACTCAGAGAAAGTGTTTTCCCTTCGATTTTCATATTTATACTTTCACAATATGTGGCGTTTCCTATGTTATTAAGTTTAGTCTCCACCTGATATGACATGGACATGTTATTCAACATGCCCATATCAAAGTTATTCAACATGCCATGCCCATATATTTAGGAACTATGAAAAATAGCTACAAAAAATTTTCATGGCACCCATTCAGAAATATTTAGACTGTTGCAAAGGTAAAAACATGATAAGTCCGTAGACAAAACATAGGTGATCATTCGGTTCCTCAGGAGACTCATTCTGTCTCCTCAATTCAGTTGCATTAAGATTTAAAGAAAGATGACTATTTCGCTCATCAAAAGATTTCCTTCCCTAAACGTGGCCATTATTTCTCTCATATTCACTTACCGAACGTTTCTTTCATCTTCCAGCCAAGGTTGAATTTCCTTTTTTTAAGGGGGGGGGGCATAGTGAGATTTGAATTGCTGTTTAAAATTAGACGTGAACAAAGAAATGTATCGCATATGCATACCATAGCTCTTGCTATTTTCGGGCATGCACGGATAAGTGCAAAATTAAAATCGCAATCAGAAAACTTTTTTTATTTGTGATATAATTTTAATATACTAAAACTTTTCCCAGTAAATGCTCTACAAAATGATATAAATATCTCCAATATCGGTTAAATATTTCTCAAGTTTTTGTGGTTCAAACATGCAGACGCTGTCAAGAGAATTCATTTTAGACTATGTGTAGATATCTTAATCTAAATTAAATTCTAATTAATCTCTTAATTTTCATCTTAATTCAACACATATTTTTTTAATTTACACATAATTTTAAAATTGTCTTTTATTTCCTGATACAATCCCACTTTTATTTATATAATTAATTATCCAAACTCTTTGTAAAAATATTTACTTTTGCATTTTCTCAAACTCCGAGTGGAGGGATGAAAATCTTTAACACTTAAGCACATTCCTTTAAAGAGCCTATATTACCCTACCTAAATCGACAAATGTCAAAGAAATTCCTATCAAAATCCCATTTCAAAACCCACTGAAAGGAAAATTTCGGTCTCTTTTATTCCTGTGTCGTGATGAAGACGGACGGCTTTTGACCATCTTTTCTGCCTTGTACATAATTTGCCGATATGGAATATCAATGATGGAGTAATCGAAGTTAAAAATTCAAAAATGCCTTCTTCTGTTTTCGGCAGACATATATGATCCACAATTTTGAGGTGATTTTGTTGGAAAATGACCTGTGTGTATCTAGCTTCTAACGCTTCACATCATTCATAATGACAAACAACCGTCTTAAGCATTCTGACTAAAATTTGACATAAATATAGTATTCTGGAGATATAATCTCATGTAAATTGTGTTTTTGAGTCATAATATACATTCATAATCCGGTATAATTGCAAAAATTTCAAATTGGATATGGTTCCAAAAATAGTTTTTCCAAGCAATTTGCGCGAGTAGTCTCCCTAATACTTTCTCACTTACTTCCAATTTAACACATTATTTCCTAGCATAACAATTGGGCAAGACCACGAACAGCACAAAAGCTCAGAGCTCTATTTTAAGCAAGTGAGCATTTTGTCATTAGTAAAGAAATCCGAATTGCATTTTGAATGCCTTTTTTATCGATCTATTAAAATCAAAGTTTGATACACACTTATAATTTTAATAATAAGATCACTTACTAAATTCTATTTAGAATATTTACATTTTTAATTTATTGCTTTTACATGCATGAGAATATATAAAGTAACAGACGGTTAATTCTTTTATAAACCTGATAAAGTTCGACATTTTCGGTATTAAAACTACGTATCAAGTTTTATCTATCGAATTTGTGGAGGAAGCGTAGATTTTCTTAGGAACGAATTCGCAACAATCTGTTTTTAGTCATGTAATGTAACCACTATACAAAAGTAATTATTTGTGTACGGTGGATGTTATCTGGCTTATGGAGCTTTTACCACATACTCTTCCACTAGTGATATGGTGTTGTAACGAACGATACATTTGCTCAGAGGATATAGCGAACGAGTACTGCTGGTGATGTTGGCTGTTGTTTTCAATGCGCCTGACGACTTTTTCTGCCGGTAGAAGGCGCCACAACAACTCTTCGAAGGTTTCTTATTCGAGGACGTGGGTCACCATTGTGGAGGATGCGTGGATTGTCCCAGAACCGAATTCGTAACATTAGGATTTGAAGCCGAGTAACATAACTACTATACAAAAGTAATAACTTGTGTACAGTTGATGCTATTTGGCTTATGAAGCTTTCAAGACAAGTTCATTAAATTTTGTAGTTAACGTGTTCAATTGGTACTTAACAGACAGAAAAATTTCCTTTAAATTCCAAGTTTGTAGATTTCGAAATTTGATAGAAATCTACAAACTTGGTGTTAAGACGACACTTCAAATATCATCCGTTTCACTTGAAGCAGTTTAGAGTTTGTTACATTTTTTGTAGACAAAAAAAAGGCATATTTACAAAAATTTTACCGATATCAGGCATTCTAAAATGTAAAGATACATAAAAATCTCGAGTTTATATCTTTTTAAACAATTGCAATAATTTATAAACTTTGTATGCCAAAAAAAGAAAGTTCATTAAAATGTGATCTGTATAAGGTACGTCTATGTAAAAAGAGAAGGCAAAGAAAGTTAGCAGACGCTCTACCTAAACTATGTCTATCTAAAGCATCAGGACTACCAGCTGCTACAGCTTACTTTTTTCGCTAACGCCAAATGGAATTATTAAATCAGTCTCAAACGTTAGGATTTTCAGCTGTTTTTCTGTATGTTCTAAGTTGATTGACGTTCATCCGATTCGCAATTGCTAATATCCTGTTACTTCTTTTCTGCAGCTTAATTTACTTTTCCCTTTATTTTGTCTTTTTTCGTTTCTAGGGTGTTAATACTTTATTCTGATAGCTATTGACGTAAAGATATGGCGGGATTCATGCTTTAAATATTTTGAGATTTCACTGCAGTTTTTTTTTTTTTTTACAGTGTGGAGTATTTGAAAAATTAAAAGGGGATAAAAAAGAGGGAAACGCTCATATATTAATCCTTAACGTTTACCAGGGGACCTCCGTATAATTTTATTTAAGCTACTGTTTCAATATATTATTTTAAATTAGCTTTTGCAGAGCTGTTTTAGAATCTACGAGTATACAGGGTGTCCGAGAAGTCTTCGACACATTTCAAAAATTCGGTAAAAAAAAAAAATAAACGAGATAGAAAGTAAAATTAAATTACATTTATTACCTCAAATAGTGAAGTTTTTTTTTAACGTATCAATACACCTCGATGTGGGCCCCTGATTTTCGGGGGCTACGAGCAAATGACTGATGAATTCTATCGACGACACTTCTGTGTCGACCCAGGACACTCCCAGTTTCCAAAAACTTATTTTCCCATGAAATAATGTTGTTTCGAGATGGAGGGTAATTTCCAATTTTTCGTTCGGAAATTACGTTGAACTTGAGTCACAGATTTCGATTCGAAAAACCACATAACACAAAACGCGCGCTCACTTGGAGAAGCCATTTTCTAAATAACTCTTTCTAACGTTTCAGTACCGCAATCTCCCGACCAGTTTTGCATTTAAAAAAAAAACTTCACTATACGAGGTAATAAATGTAATTTAATTTTACTTTCTATCTCGTTTATTTTTTTTAACCGAATTTTTGAAATGTGTCAAAGACTTCTCGGACACCCTGTATATCTTTGGATACAAATAAAAGCAAATGTGTGTCTGTTAATCTACATAGCAGAACATTGGAACTAGAGTTAAAAATTTGTACAACTATAATTTGGAGGATGAGAATGTGCTCTTCGCAACGATTGTACTGAAATTTCATTTAGAATTTTTAATTAATTAAGAATTAAATAATATTTAGGCAATTTTCATGATGATCACTAGAAATATTGTTAGATTTTCTAGAAATGGTGAAATTATTTCTAAAAATCTGAATATATTGAGATCTTGAAATCAATATCATGATGAAATGAAAATGATATTTCATATCATTTTGAAATTTAAAAAGAAATGGCTTTTCAGTAATATTATCAATGCTGCAAACGTCCTGCCCTTCTTTCGACAGTTTTAAAAAATTGTTTTATGCCCTTTTTTAAAAAAATAGTATTTTTCATTGCTGCAATAATATTCAAGCCGCTTTCTTCGTCTACAAATGTTTAGCTTCAAGGATTGTTTTCATTGTTTAACGCTATGAAATGAAAAATAGGTTTCAATTTTCATTTTACCCTCTGAATATACTTAAATATATTGGTGTCATAAAGAGATTGTTGCTCCTTGTTTCATATTTCTTCAGTATTTTATGATTAGTTACCTTTCGCAATCACTTGATTTTCTGGGAATATTGCCTATGGAAGAATGATTTGCTATTAAGAGTGTGATGATTCCATCTTCAGAAATAAAACACTATGGAATCATTCCGACTAAAATCTACACATTTTATGCCACCTCATCTCTTACATAATCTGAGCGTACTCTCCTCAGCCAGGAAATCCACCAGATGCCTCCAGTTCTTACAATTGCGCAAAAGTAAACAACCACACGGAGAGGCCGTCAGACTCACTTGACGCAGCACCAAAATAAAGTCTCATGTTTAATTTCAGTAAAATTATTTAAATATAGCTTCAATTCAGTGATTCCCACAAACTATCAAATATTGAAATTCTGTTATTTTAATGATTTGTCATCCGTCCTATTCATTCGGCACATTGAACTTTCCTATGTACATCAGTCCTGTGATATCAAAGTGCTTTTAGAAATATAAGTGTGTAGTTTATTCTAAATTTTGCGACATTGTAATTCCACTTTTTAATTGTCTTATAAACTACACATAAATTACATAAAATCCTTTTCTTATGATTAAAACAATGGAATAACATTACATTATTAAAAATTTAAGGTAATGATAAAAAAAATAATAGAAATTCAATGCAACGATTGATTGATGAAAATGAGTCAAAAAATGTTTTTTAAGAATGCTAAAATTCAGAAAAAACTCATGCAATCATTAACTTTGTATCATTAAAAAGATACATTTTGAAACTTTATAAAATTGATTTTTGTAAAATAATATTTTAGGAACTTATCATACAAAAATTCCAACTTTTAATTTGATTTTTAATTAATCAAAATCAAAATTAAAATTTCAAAAAAATCGCTAAGAAGTGCACATTTCAGCTATACAAGATATATATGTGCAGAATTTGGTAACCGCTGATTAAAAGGTTTATTTAGCCTGTAGAAAAAAATGCACTCATATATCTTTATTATTAGTGGGTATAGAATAAGTTCAAATTAATTTTAATTAATTAAATAGTTCAGATTATTTTTAATTAATTAAAAATTATTTGGATTTATGACATTTTTTTTACCATGACTTCCGAAAAGAATGCAGTAAAAAAAATCATCATTTTGAAATTGAAAATATTTATTTTTAATGATAATAGTTATTTGACAGTTTACTATTTTTTCCTGTTCTCCAATATCATATGAAATCATGATGTTGTTTTGGTTTGAGACTTTTGAAGCGCCAAATTGCATAGGCAACAAACTAGCAATTTATCGCTTTTGAAGCATTCATTCTTCGCTTATAGGGTTATTAGAAAATAATGCAGAAGGTTGTCACATTTGGCAATTTATCTCCAAACAATAATTTAAAAAGATTAAAATGAAATCTGCTCTGTATATTTCAATGTATCATGTCAGAACATAATTTCTTTAACGGTGAAGTGCGAAGTGCTCGTGCGAGTTAAATTATTTTTTATTCATTTTAATGATTTCATTGAAGGAGTCACTTTAGCATTGTAAACAATAAAAAAAAACTTTGTCTCGCATTTATTGTTTAAAAAAATATCCCATTTCCTACTTATTTCATTTCATATAATCACGCGCTCAAAATGGCATTTTCTGGGTTTTATTTGCTGTAGTCATTAACTTATTTTTTTAAAAATCGAAACTTTTGTAAATGCGATGGCAACAAGTTATCGAAAGCTGATTCTTGGAGATGCTTGTTCAGATAATAAAATTTTTATTTTTCGCCTACAGATTTTATTATTTTTCGCCGAAAACCTCATTTCAAAAACAACATCATGTTCTGACATGATAAAAATACAAATTCAATTTGTAATTCAAAAGTTTAAGTCAATGGCAACATTGTTACATTTTTGCTGTCGTTAAAAGTTTTTTTATCAAGTATGACATGATGTTGCATTGAGTTGAGGTTTTTGGAGCCTTAAAATGAACGGACAGGAAATTGATGATTTATCATTTTGGAGGAATTAATTTTCCCCTTTTAGGGTACAGTTTCGCCTGAATTTGTCTATTTTATTTTAAAGAAAAAAAAAACATACGCTTGCTTTTTCGTTACATTAAATATTTAATCCTTCAAAAAGTATTAAGATTTTCAAGTATAATTTGTCATTAAATGTTTCAGATAAACGATATAAAACTTGAAAGAATTAGAAGATTGGGATTTCATAGCATCAAACGTTGTTATCCCGTATCTAAATGAAGAGAGCATAAACATTACATCCATGAACACAAAGTGCGCATACAAACAGCCAAACTGAAATTTCAGTCAGTTGACAATTACATAAAAGTTTCGCCGATACGATTCAGTTCACTTTCGAGATACAATAGTTCCAGTGGAAAGATGAGGAACAAAATGACGGTGAGTGACATACAGCATGGAATGGTCATAAAGGAAAGAGATTCAAAGAAGCTTCAACAGAGTGCTGCCAATAGAATTAATAGATGCTGAAATGCTTTAATATTTGAAGAGAAAGTAAGCGATATTTTGAATCACAAATTTTGCTTATATGTATAAAGATTGCCTGGAGCTGTCATTCTGAATTTGACAGCATATAATTGGCAACTGAAGAAACATTGAATTTTTAGATGCATAGTCTTTTTTTTAAACTGACTAAATTTTCTTTTAAGAGATAAACAATGTGAAAAATAGGTTATCTAAAAACACTGATGTCATATAAAGTGCGTATTATTTAATACTTGATGTAATAGCACACACAAACGTCTTAATATCAACTGCTACTAAAAACAGAGATCCGACAATTACAAATTCAGACAATGCACAGTTAAATAATTTTCTAGGTGGAAAATAGAACGTGAAAGTTGAAGGATGCAAACGCTCACAAATATATTAGCATACACTTAGAAAATATTTTTTAAAATTATTTTTTTATTAAATTTTATAGAAAACAAATTTAAAAAAATAATTTAATTAAATTTTTTTAAATGATTTTTTTATAATATTCAACCAAATATTTAAATTTTGGGATAAATGATTCACTAGCAGGTGAAAAAAAATGGTATAATTCTAGATATTTCGAAGTTAAAAAGCGACCAAAAAACTATTATTAAATCGGTGAGAGTGGCCTCTCTAAAAATTTCTCACATAACAGACAGATATAAATCCATTTTTTTTCTTGACTCGGAGACATACAAAATTCGGAATATCATGATTAATTTTCTGATGATCGTGCCATTTTCTTTCATTCCAGAAAATAAATATAAAAATCTACGAATTAAAAACTTACCGAAGTTTCGAAAAGATGGTTGCTTCTCGGCTGCAACACAGGAAATAAAAATTCCGTGAGCGCAATTCACGCCATTTTTTTTAACCTTCTAAAAGTCGTGATATATTTGAGGCATCTTCGGATATTTATGCGTATTTAGTCAAGGCCACTCTTACCACATTTTAATGCCCTTTGATTGTTCAGGTGCAGTTGAATTTGTGTCGTCTTTCTTATTATACACTGCCATAAGAGAAAACGTACCGCCTTTTTTTCCCACGATTTAAAAATGTATTCATATTCTGTGAAATTAAAATAACGAGTACGCTGTAACTAGAATTGATTTGTCTATTCAAAAGCATGCACTTCTGCAAAATAGCTCAAGGCTCTATAGATATTCCTCCTCCAAATCAACGGGAATTATATTTATTCTACTATCTCGTATATTTGCACAGTATATTGTGTTTTGGGTTTTACTTCGTATTAATATGAAGACAATCGAATGTGCAATAACAATTTTGATGTATGAATAATGCAGCATAATTAAATTATCCAGCTTAGTTTGTTTTAAAATTATTGTTTTCGTGCATGAAAAGCCTATTCACTGACGAGTATAATCCAATATTAGAGATAGATCAATAAATGTAAGGAAACGTTGCTGTTGTTACTTATGGCACTTGCCTATGGACAAACCCCCGCTGATACAGCAGCAGATTTAAGCCGAAAGGAGCGTCTCTTGTTTTTGAAGCAGTGCCAACGAGGGCCAAGAGTGCGACTTAGCTACACACTCACCACATTTACTTGCACCGCCAATTTTTACAGGGGGGGCATAGTCACACATCTCATAGATAGCACACAGAAAAACAAGCATGCCCGAACCCGGGACTCCCAGAACACGAGGAAGACGCGCTACCTCTGTGCCAGAAAGCCGGCAATAAAAAGAAATTCAAAGTAAATTCACTCATCCAGTTCGTTGCGTTATTTAAGTATTTTCATATCAGCAAAAAGATAAATAGTTTGGACGCCTAATGCCTATTCCATCTCGTTATAAGTGACGTTCTTCATCCTTCGAGTAGCTCACTAGAGGGGGGACTACTATGGTGCAAAGAGAAGCAAAAACATTTTATTATTGAACTTGGAAGTTGTGTGACAACTAAACTCTACCTTGTTGATTGACTGATGTTCGAAAGACTTGATATACTTTTTTTCGTTACTTCCGTTGTCTCTGATAGTTTTATTTAAATATTTTAAATGTAAATTAATTGTAAATATTAAATATTTATGTCACTTTAATCATTATACAACCATGCACTGATTTGGTGTCAGTGATTATATTTATTGTAACCCTGCTGACATGGGATCAGCTATTGAAAGCATAGATCTCTTACGTTTTGAATCGTTACGAGGTCACTTGAACCTCGAACTAATAAAACGTTGTCGTTTAAATTCAAATAAGATTACAGTCCACTTAATCGAAACTGAAATTAACCTGTTTAAACGTATGGTAATTTCTTACCATCCTGTTTTAGAATTATCGTGCTATTAGGCAAATTGTCAGACTAAGATTTGGAGATAAATTTCTGTCACCATTTGTTGAAAATCTACAATTTTGATATGAAAACCTTTCACCAATTTCATGCATCAGTTTACTTTACACCATTTCTGAGTTATCGTTAGCACAAAGAAAGGCGCATAATTTTATTATTTAAAAGTAGAGAGAGGAATATCAACGAAACGGCCGGATTCATCAAATTTTTACATCGAATTTTTTGCCAATTACAATAATTTTATTTGTGTAAGTAAAAATTGAAATAAATCTTAATCCTTTTACATACAATGACGAATCTGAAATGTGCATCGAATTATTGAGTTTCAATGCGATTCAATTCTTTTATTATTATAGGATGTTTTCTTAGTTTGAGGATTTTGAAACCTCAAGATGCGCAGGTAACAACGATTTAGGATTATTAGAAAATAATGTTGTCACATTTGGCAATTTATCGCCAAAAAAATCATTTAAAAATAAAAATTTAATTTGTAATTTAAAATTTTAAGTCAATGGCAACGTTATTGCATTTTTTAAAAGGCTTTTTTCGCTGTCGCTAAAATGTTTTCATCAGAAGAGAACGTGATGTTTTATTTGTTTGAGGTTTTTGAAGTCACGAAAGGAACGTGCAGAAAATAGGCGATTCATCGGTTTTGGGGCACCCATTTCCACCTTTAGGGTTATTAGAAAACAGTAAAGATGGTTATCACATTTGGCGATTTATAATCAACCAAAAGTTACAAATTGGCATGAATGCCCGCCACGTACCACGATTCTCGACGCGTGCATATTCTGATAATCACATGATTGTTTCAAACCTGTTTAAAATCTTTTTTTTTTTGTTAAAAGTAGTAGTTGTTTTTTATCTAGTGAGTGTGAACAATTAATTTTAAATTTCTCTTAATTAATGTATATTTACTTCATTTTATTTAAATTTGCTATTAAGTGAAAGTAATAAGTAATCAAAACTGCAAAAATCATAAAAATACGCCATTATATCAAAGGCTTTTATATTGTTATTGGAATAATTATAATAATAGTTTGTAGCGTCAGCCTTATCAGCTAGATAATATCCTTCGAGCTGAAGGGTCCCTTTTGCTCGAACGGTATA
>JAOUZG010048879.1:402110-430894 GCA_026289955.1 Argiope argentata | reverse complement strand
CGAACGGTATATCGCTCGGCTACTGGCTCAAACGTCGCAGGTTCGTATCGCGACCTTCACTAGCTACAAGTTATTCTAATTAGGATGTGGCATCTAACCAGGAAGTTGAGTAAATGCGTATTTCAAGTGGTTAATAAATAAAAATTCTTTATTCCATGATAAAGTGATGAATATTTTACGTTTCACAAAAAATATACAGAGGCGCTTATTGATGGTTGGGTTTTATTACATTTTAAAACTGTATTTAAGTGAATGCTTGACAAGACCAATTTCTATACATGCGCAGAACATGCTCTTGTCCTCAAACAACTAAGAAAAGATCTAAAATAGGTTTATTTCTACTCAATTACTTTAAACCAAATTTTTTAAATGGGAAATAAATAAAATTATTTAGAGCCCTACGTTATAAACTAGAATCTAATATTAAAGGGAGATTTTTAAAAAAGTCAAACCATATCAAGAAAATTAAGGAAGAAAAAGTGAAAATTTGATGCAAGAAATGCGCAAGGTTCCTTTGATGAGAAACTAATGCAAGAGCTTTCAGAAAAGATGTCTTTCTCTAGTCATTAAATCTTCATTCGCGATTCACTCTAAGCTAAAAAAGAAGCCCTTTGTAAACTGACATTAAATTATACTTCCAGTCAAAATATCTTATGCTAAATTTGATAGATTTAAGTCATTGCGTGCCGGCTTGCTGGCACAGGGGTAGCGCGTCTGACTCGTGTTCAGGAGGGCCCGGGTTCGAGTCCTGGTTCGGGCATGGTTGTTATTCTGTGTACTATCTGTGAGATGTGTGAATGTGCCCCCCTGTAAAAAGGGGTTGTGCAAGCGAATGAGATGAGTGTGTAGCAACAGTCGTACTCTTGGCCCTAGTTGGCGCTACTTGAAACAAGAGACGCTTCACTCGGCTTAAAATCTGCTGCTGGGTCCAGCAGCGAGCTTGTCCATAGGCAAGTGCCATTAGAACCAACCAAGTCATTGCGTTTTTGTGTTATCACGTTTACATGTTTCTGAAAGAACAGACCGACAAACGGTCAACCTCTTAGTTATTTGTCGTGTGGAACTGTTAACACATTCAACCTCATAAAATTTGATAATATGTCTGCACTATAAATTTTAATTCTGTATATCGAATTTTATTTGTCCATCTATTTTTTAGTTATCCTGTTAAATTTTACTCGACAGGCAGACTTCTAATGTACGAATTTTGCTCAACATTTGACAGAAACCTACAAATTTTCTATAAAGATCGCATATAAAATTTCAAGGTCTGGTTCAAAGAGTTTTTGAGTTATCTTTATCACAGCTAGACAGATAGACATTTTCTAAAATTTTGTTTTTCGAACTGAGAAATATAAAACATGGAGATGCGTTAAATCGTTAAAATCTCGAGTTCGAATTTTTTGACGATTACTTCTCTTCCCATTTATGAAAGAACACATTAAAAAAAAGAACTAAAATAAATAATAAATACTTTAGTTAAAAAAATATTCTAACTAAATTGACTAGTAGTTAAAAGTCTCATAACTGTTTTGTCTGCAACCGACAAATATCTGTGGTGAATGCCTATCTTAAATCATGTATATCTGCCATGAAACATATTAATCATACCAGATAACTGTAAACTACAGGCTCCGTCGAGGCTGTGTGTGACGTAATTGCCTAGTCACTAATCATCCGGGTATGTTTCTAAGAAAAGCTATTCGCTCTTACCTTTCCTCGGAATGGTCTTGCACGCAGCCTCAGTGAAGCGCGTAATAAAAATCAAATGTTTAATTTCTTTAATTAAATTGTAAATAAAATTATTTTTTTTAAACGTTGCAATATTGGGATCACAACAAAATACATGCAACCCTAATTGCGTTGTACATATTTTTTCATTCCATAGAAATGAAAACGAACTAAACTTAAGTATTAATTAAGCAACAAAAGTAGAAAATTTGTCAACGTGCTTTTATTCAAATGCTGATATAAGAACAAAAAATAAGTGAAAAAATACAACAATGACAAAAAATTAAATTGAAATAGTGATCATTAATAACGGTTTAATTACTTGGTTTCCAAGTATAAATAGCACTCAAATATAACATGTAAACTTATTAGAGACTCTTTATGTAATTTACTATATATATTTCACTAATAGAGTCTATTTATTCGCCCATTAAAATAATGGCATTAATTTAGTAATGCCATTCAACTTTGATGGTTTACGGTCTATCTTATCAAATAAAAGTATACGCAATACTTACACAAGAAGAACAGAGTATTCTGATTGATTATCTATGCAGGCAAAATGACGAAATTAACTGTCGAAATTAGTCTAGTTGTTAGGATAGGAATCAATGCTTTATTTTTGGATATCTCTAGATGACGGAGACTGACGAAGGGAGGGCAAGGGGAAAAGAAAGGGAGCTGACATAGATAATATATATAAACGCCAAGAACTTTCAAATGACCTAAAAAAAAGAGCAATTTTTCCCCTTCAAATTGTAAAGGAAAGAAATGTTTTTGAAATGTCTCTAGAAAATGGAGGTAGTAAGACATAGGTGACTATTGCTGACATACACTGAAGTCCCAGAAAAACTGGTACACCAATCTA
This sequence comes from Argiope argentata, assembly GCA_026289955.1. Lineage (NCBI taxonomy): Eukaryota > Metazoa > Arthropoda > Arachnida > Araneae > Araneidae > Argiope > Argiope argentata. Next base: position 428,295 of record JAOUZG010048879.1, on the reverse strand, counting down.
ATATCATGTAGAGCCTCCACGAGCACGCAGATGTGCCGAAACAAGGCCAGACAGGAATTCAGCTAACTTGTGAAGATATTCTGTAGACAGTTAACACCATAATTCCTTCAAGGCAGTCCACAAAATCATAGGAGTGCGAGGTGGTGGAGATTTCGTAAGGACAACATTTTGCAAAACTTCTCAGATATCCTTGATAATGTTCATGCTAGGAGAATTAAGTGTCCAAGAGAGGGAACAAAATTCAGAAGAATGCTCCTACTGTAGTCCTTTGAGGTGGCGCATTATTCTATAGGAATTATCCACGTAAGTTGGAATGCACTCGGGAAGTGAATAGATGCAAGTGGCCAAAAAGGATGTTAACGTACCTCTGACCTATCATGATCGAGTACGGTCCCAATCCATACTAATTGTGCAAGCCGCATACTATCACAAAGCTTCCACTAACTTTAACAGTTCTTTATGGGCATGAGAGATCCATGGATTCATGGGGTTATCTCCACACACGTTCACGGCCTTCCTCCCTATGCAATTGAAAACGTTGACTCGTCAAACCAAATAACGTTGATGTCCAATAATTAAGAATCTAATGATGATGTTGTCGAGCTCAGACAAGATATAGAGCTTTATGTCGCTGAGTCAACAATAGTGCAAGAGGTTGTCTGTGGCTGTGAAAGCAATTATCAGTTAGGGCACATTGCGTACGCTGACTCCTGTTGATGGGTCTTCATTCAAATCCGCAGCAATTTGAGGAATTTTTGAGCGTCTATCTCGTATAATGATTCTTTTCAGCTGTCCATGATCCCGCCCTGTCAAGGCCTTTTTCAGCTGTCCCACGGTCAGAGATTGGAAGTTTTACCGAAAACATAATATTCGTGGTACACCCTTGAAATGGTCGTGCTCGAAAATCCAAGCTTCACCGCTGTTTCGGAAATGATACGCCCCTTGAAAACCACTTAAAACTGGTAACCTGCAATTTTAACACCAAGAATTGATGTACTAGAGACAGCTGTTGTCTTATGCATGCACTGTTGACCACATTGCGTAACGCTGATTGGTTGAAAACTACTATTATTTGCTTATGACCTGAAATACCAGTTTTTCTGGCTTGTGGTGAATGCTTTATAAGCCAGATAACAATCCTCGTGTTTAAGTGTCACTTTTTCTCAGTGGTCATGTTATTCGGCTACAAACCCTCAGATTGCGAGTTTGGGCCTAGAACATTCCGCGTCTACCTCAATGGTAACCCGGAGAACTTGAATAAACAACATTCGTACAGCTGATGTGGCACCCTCTATCGGCAGCAAATGTCGCGAGTCCCAATAAATACAACAGCCAACATCACCACTAACTCACACACACGCTCACCATAATCTTGGCGTAATTGTATCGTTCGTCTAAAAACCGACTCACTGGTGGGAGAGTATGTGATTACTTTATAAGCCAGATAGCCACTTTGCCCAGTGGTCATATTACTCAGCTACAAACCCTCAGATTGCGAGTTCGGACCTAGAGCACTCCTCATTTATCGCAGGTTCCTCAGTGTATCTAAAGGATATAATCATATGAAATAAAAATTTACGAAATCCGACCAATGGTTGGGGCTGGGGATTTTTTGCCCTTATTAATTTTCTTATTTAAGAAAAAAAATACAAAAAAATTAGGAAAAAAATTTAAAAAGCAGAAAATTAGGCGAGAAAAATAATATAGATTTAAACTTCATAATTTTGATAAAATTGCTTTTAATAAAGTTTTTGAATTTTTATGCGATGAAATGGGTTTTGTTCATTTTTTAAAATTTTTTATTGATAAATTTTAGAATTAAAACTACAAACTTTTCCTCCTCCAACTTCTTACGTAATAAATAATTTCAGTTCAGTACTCTGATTAGCATTTTAATCCACGCGATATGAATTACAAAATGCATAATGCATATCACAATTCATTTCGATCGAAAAAACAAGATAAACACAGTGTATTTGATGGCCTTGAACCTGAATTATCAGTTACTCATCGGGAAGTAATGCGGAGGAAGTCGTCTCGGGAATTAAGTAAAGCTTTCAAATAAAAAATAAAAAGTATAATGCGGATCATTTCGTAATCAAGAATTAGTTAATTAGCGTGTAATAAGGATTTCAAAGAAAAAAAATTCATTTGCAATTTTTCATTTGAACGTGAATGTTATGTCAAATGCATTAGCAGAATTGTGATTAATATTTTTATTGTATTTCCTTTGATCAGTATGATACAGATGGAAAAAAATTCAATATCACTAATATACATTATATTTCTGTGTTAGCTCATTTTTTCTTTTTCTTATATATTTAGTTTAGTTACCTTAACATCCCGTTTTGAAGCAACACTAGGGCTATTTTGGGGTGGACCTCGTAATTTTGAACCGTGGTCAGGTGATGAGGTTGATATCTGAGCTGGTACCCCCTCTTCACACCACACGAAGGCAGGACGTTTGTGATGGATGGATTTAGCGCGCATTAGACCCACTTATACGACAGTTCTTCGTTGGAATCGGATCTCGAATCTGAAATAATAAGGTTCCGAAGCCAGGACCTTACCATCCGTGGCCCCTAATATATTCCGTAAATGAGAAAATCGAAATGAAATTACGAAATATAAAAGGATAAATATTTTAATTGATAAAAAAATTATATCACGAACATATGATGATTCTCTACGTTTTAACCTCCTTAGTTGGTTATCAGTCAACCTTGTAGATCTCGACAGAGATTTTAAAGATAATATATAGTTATGTTTTTAGCGTATCAGGTTCTGACTGAATGGATTTTACTTGAGGATAGCACAAACAAATTTATTTACAGCTATTTACAGGATGACTTGATAAAGTAAAACTTCAGATAAACAAATCCAGCAGTCAACAGTCACTAACAGCGCATTTACAAGCCATACGCACAATAAAAACAGACTGCAAAACAGATACCGTATAGCACAGCAACAGTAAATCGCAGCGAGCTGAATAATACAACGTTAACAGCAAACGTAAACACAGCTCACTAATAACAGGCGAGAAAAGTAAACCGCAAGTCCAGCGAGACACTTCTCTTTCGAGATGGAAACGGCTACCCGTCCCTTATATAGCCTACTGACCGCGCGCCCAAAAGCACGCGAAGCAACGCGGCACTTCACGTACAATACAGTGGCTATCAGACTATTCTTTTCACCAAACCAACCCGGCTGATGCGAAGCTCCTCGTCAAAAGACACCAACTTCTGCGTACTTTCGCGGCGCTCGCCCACTTGAAACAATTTTTAATATTTAGAGCAGTTAAAATAGTTTATTGCCTCCCATATCTCATAGTCTATTGCCTTTCTTTTAACCATCATGAATCATCTACATGGTCTAACTTATAGTTTACTAGGAAGGCTGGATTATTAAATAAGTAAATTGTATAATTGCCTAGGGAGTACCCTCGATAATTTTTTGTGCAATACTTAAGTTAATTCAAAATACTTGTTAAATTTATGTTTCATATCCTTCTTTTAAAGTTAACACAGTAGTAGAATCTGTGCTTTTAAACCAGTTACATGTAATTGCTTCCGATCCGATTACCATAAACTCTTCCAATTTCCCCATTAAACACACACACTGGAACTTTTTAAAACAATATGTTTATATGTCCTGGAAAACCATGAAACTGTCTCTTAGTAATTGCTGCTACAGATTGTGAAAATTTCTCTTCGACTTGTCTGCATTCATTAAAAGAAAGAGAGAGAGAGAGAGAGAGAAGATGTTCAGGTATTGGAGTCGCGCGTTTTCCCTGTGATCCCCCAGCGGGGATGCATCATAATAGTGGATGAGACGCTTCCGGTATGATGGTTGATCTCGCCCCCTTGGTGGGTACACTAAAAGGTGGTGGTTGGACTCCTACCATCGATGACGGGACGTACATCCAACGAGTTGGGTTGTACCGTGGTCGGTGATAGCTATTAGGATTCAACCACAGTTCTCAGCAGTATTTCTGTTGCGGTAGTTCGGCCATTCAGTTTCATGGTTAATTGGTGTGCCTTCGATGCAGGTCGGAGAGTCTGTCTATGACTTTCCACGTGATGTCGGCATCCTAAATTCGGGTCCCGGTTCGGGCATGGTTGATCTTCATCTGTTCTATCTGTGAATGGGCTCCTCTGTAAAAGAGAGCTGTGCAAGCAAATGTGATGTGTAAGTAGCTAAGACATACTTTTGGCCCTAGTTGGAGCTACTTAAAACAAGAAACGCACACGAGGCTTAAAATCGCTGAATGGGCTTGCAAGCTTATCCATGCTAAGTGCTATTAGAAACAGCAACAAAAGAGAATGAGGGAAATACACACAATATATATAATTTGGAAGATGCCACTTAAAATAGTATTGTTAAAGATACGAATCAAACCCCCACCTTTTTATAATACCTGAAAGTGGTCATAATATGATTACGGCTAGTGAAATCAAGGCCATAATAAATAAAAATGAAGTCATAAAATCTTGATTTAAAATACAAAAAAGAAAAAAAAACTGTGGGAATGACCAAAAATTTCTCGCATACTCTCCAATAAAAATGTTATCCTCTTCCACCAAAATAAAATTTTGGATCTTAGTTACCTTAGGTCCACAAATTATTAGAGAGCAATATTGATCTTAACAGGAATTAACCATTTTTACTGAATCTATTAAGCTGGGATAGTCTGGTTGGTAGGGCGTTGGATTCATATTCCTTGGGCTGCGAGTTCGAACCCGCCATCCGAAGACTCACCGAGTGTTTGCGCGTGGTGGCTGGTGCAAGTTAAATCAGTCAAGGTCACAAAATTCTCTTTGTTGAGAGTAACACCACTGGGGTACTGTTTTAGAGGGAATCGTTCTCTGTTCCAGATCTAAATTACGATCTGTGGATGAATGAATGAAATGCTTCAATGATGTTCATCCTATAAAAAGGGTTTGTGACGTGTGTGAGCTATAAGTCAGACTTCTGCCCTCTTTTTCTCAGGGGTCCATACACTCAGAAGTTACTGCACCCATCCTTCCATTGTTAAGCGAAACACAAAAACAACAACTGAGTCTACGTATAATCCTTGGCGATTAATCTCTATTATTTAAACAACAGGTACACGAACATCGAATTTGTATTTTAGATGCGTTATTCCTCACCAATTGAAAACAAAATTTCACATAGAACTATAATCGTAGTTACACAATTACATACCAAATTTCATATATCTAAGTCAATGTCTTTTCAACTATCGTTAATAAGATTATGAAACTCTAAAGTTAAACGCTTGATAAATCCGGTTTCAAGTTTGATTATACTTTAGATATTAAATTTGTTAATAAAATGCTATCCATCTAGTTCTCTTTGTTTTGTAGTTATCGCGTTAACTCACATTCGAGCAGCTAGACTTTCTGCGAATGAATTTCGTTCAAAATGTGATAGCAATCTGCACATTTAATTTAAAGGCCATTACCAAATTTCATTAGTCAAGCTCAAAACGTTTTTGAGTTATGTTTGTCATAAAGGATAGAATTTCAAAAATGTATTTTTTGAAATCGGACAGGCAAAAAAATGTGGAGATTCGTCAAAAACGAGATTCCAGCTTCTTTGACGCTAAAAATCCGTATATGAGAAAGAAGTAATGTAGCATTGATTTGGTTCTTTTATTGGCTAGAATGATAATGCATGAGAAAATACACGTTTCAAATAATAGTGTTTAATCTACACCAGTGTTCCCAACGTGGGGCCTACGTCCCGCGGGGGGGGGGGGCGATTTGAAAATGGACTTGATACAACTTAAACCCTTTCACTCAAGGCCATTTAAATGCAGTACTAGCTATCGGTGCCAAATTTTACAAAAAATGCAAATTTTTAAATAATAATTAGTTTTTATTATATCTTTTGACATTTTACTTACTGTGTTTTGTTAACAATTTCATTGTGATTTATTCTTAGAATCCATCATTTATGCTTCTTAAGTGAACAAATCAATTTTTTAATGCTAAATATCATGTATGTTAGAGGGGGGAGTGAAAAATTTAGAAAGGTTAAAGTGGGGCATAGGACAAAAAAAGGTTGTGAAACACTTTTCTACACTATCTCATAAAATTGTAGCTAGACCGCGAACGCTATATGAGCTGTTTTTTTATTTACATAGTCTTAGTAAAGAAAAGAAAAACTGAACATTCATTTTGGAAATTTTTTTGACTAATTGAAATTACGATTACAGAAAAAAAGATCACTTATTTCACTCATTGTGTTTTTACTTTCTCGTAAACGAAGAACAAAGAAAGCATTATAATTTTTTTAAAAATTCAAATTCGAAATTTTGATGACCATGAATTAAAAAAAAATATGTTTTTTTGGGCATTATATCTGTAAGAGGGTGATAAAAATAACTCTAAGAGACTTTGAGCTAGGCATATGAAATTTGGTACATGGTCGTTTAACCAAATCTGTAAAATCCTCTAAAGTTTTCAGAAAAACTTATTCAGAGTAATTCTGTCAGAACCAGCTGTTCGAATATAAGTTAACATGATAACTAAAAAAATAAAACCTAAAATTCCCGTGTCCCGATTTAATATTTATAATGTAAACGTCATTATAATGTAAACATCAATGACCATTTGCCAGTCTGTAATGGCAGATGAATAGAAACGAAATAACCGAAAACTGAAATGATTTAATTTATCAAATTTGGTATGAAATTTTATGACTATAATTGCAGTCTTATATCAAATTTTAGTCAGTCAATCGGTTCAGATAAACACGTCGAAAGCAAATTCGACATTCGGACACTATTAACCTCATATCAGGGATTGATCGCCAAGGATCATACAATAGACCGAATATAACTGTAAAAGTCAAGCCAAACACTAGTATTTCGTTATTGTTGTACACCAACCCATGCTAGGTTTAGTTTAGTTATATTAATGTCCCGTTTTGAAGCAATATTAAGGTTATTTTTTTTTAACAGGCCTTGTAATTTTGAACAGCGGTCAGATGACGAGGACGAGCCCTGAGTTGGAACCACCCCTCTCCACACCAGCGGGAGGACGTTTGACTCGGACGGATTTAACGTCCACCTGACCAGCTTACACGGCGGTTTTTCGGTGGAATCGGGCCTCGAACCTGAAAGCCTCCGGTTTCGAAGCCGATATCTTACCACCAGGCCAACACGGCCCTCCAATGTCTGCTAGGATCTTTTTCTTTACCTTACCCAAGCTCCGAAGTTATTTGCGAGATGATACATTTATAAGATAATGTGCGAGAAAGTTTTGGAGAGACTATTCCCGATGTTGAATTATCGCATTTACATGAGTGCTAATGTATAAACTGATATACAGTCAACCCTTTGACAGATTAGATTCAATTTTTTCTAAAAAAAATCTGCAGTTTAGTTATTATAACTGTGCATCGAATTACATTTACCTAATTTGTTTCGTTTTTGAGCTATCGTGTTTATAACTATGCAAACGATACAGCTGAACAGATGATCAATTCCTTGGTGACTTTAGTTCAAATTTTGATAAGAACCCACAGGTAAAAAAATACCAATTCTGAAATTTGAAAAAATACCAATTCTGTGTACCCTCCCAATTTTATCCATAAAACTGTTAACGTTTTGTGGTTACCCGTTGATAGAGCTTGACTAAGGCAGGGGCATATGGGGCAATTGCCCGTGCCCCCACATCAGAATAGGGCACCAAATCTAAAAATTTAAATACCTCCATAAAGCTCGGGTCTTCATTACTAAAGCAGTGAAGCAGAGGGGTGCCCCCATTAGGCTAAGTGAGGCCCTGATCGTTTTTAATTTGCATTTGTATAGCTGGGAAGACTTAATCCCTATGAATGGATTTCTCTCAGAATTTGATAGAAATCTATAAACTAGGTGGCAAAATAATACGAACACCCATGGAGAAGGCATTGTCCATTTCAAAGGCGTGCAACTCGCATGTCATTTTGCACTGCAGTCCGCCACCTAGTGGATTTGAAAGGTAAGGTATCAGTCGTTTAACATGTGCTGTAGGTTGTTCGAGCATGTGCATTTGCACTAGTGTGGTGATCAAAAATGAGCATAAGTCACTTAGAATTGCTGTTTTGCCAGCAGTGCAGAGTACAGCTTCAGAGCGAGAGATATAGTGAGTGAGAGTGAGCGTAAGAAGTCGCTGCGTTGCACGAGCATGCCCAACGAGCGAGCATCTTGAGAAGAGAAAATAAACTAGATTGGATTGAATCGGAGTTTCTATTGAGAATAAAACACATACTAGACCAGTGCTATCATAGGTGTTGCATGTGTCTATCGCAAGTTTTGAAAAACGCAATAATGGAGGACCTGTCAGAGTTCGAAAAAGGCATTGTTTGAATGCGGTGTGCTGGTTGCTCGGTGACGGTAACCGCCAATTATTTGGGACGTGCAAGAAGTACTGTATCAGCCGTTATGACAGTATACACGAAATTCGGAAATGTGGCCTCTGCCAAGCACAAAAGTGGACGGAAAAGAAAGCTTAACGAGAGGGATAAAAGATTCCCGCATAGTGACCCGAAACCACATTCATTACCTTAGATAACGTCTGAGATGAATAGTCACCTTCAAACCCCTATTTGAGCAAGAACCGTCCAAAGGAGCTCCATGCTTCGAACATGTATGGAAGAGTTGCAATTTGCAAACCGTTGGTAACAGCACGTCATGCTTCACAGTAACGTCAATGGTGTAAAACACACAGACACTGAAGTCCATAACAATGGCAGAAAGTCATCTGATCTCATGAATCCCCGTTCACCCTTTTTCATACCACCGGACGCATTTATCTGTGGAGAACACTCAAGGAAGAATTTGCTCCTGAATGCATCATGCCGACTGTGAAGCACGGAGGTGGTTCCCTTATGGTATGGGGTGCGATATCTTGGCGTGATGTTGGTTCGCTTGTTACTCTGCATGGGAAGGTTACAGATGCCCACTATGTTGGTATTCTGAGGGATTAGGTTCATCCATTTGTCCAGACTGTCTTTCCTGGAGAATGCCCATTATACCAAGACGACAACGCTCCTATCCATACTGTTAAAATCGTTCAAGAATGGTTTGTAGAGCATTAGGGGGAAGTAGGTCATTTTTCTTGGCCCCCTCAGTCACCTGATTTGAACATTATCAAACATTTGTCGGGATATCTGGAGTCAAAACTCCGTGCTCGATTCCCTCGACCATCTACGATTTCGGCATTAGAAACCGTTCTCCACGAAGAATGGGATCATATTCCAACAGACGTTGTTCATGCCCTCTATGCGTCCATCCCGCGTCGCATACAGTCTGTAATACAGTCAGGGGGGAGGGGTCCAACCCTCTATTATTAAAGCTTTGCGCTCCTTTCATAGGTGTTCGTATTATTTTGTCACCCATATGTATATGGACATCCGGTACTTTTCTGTTAGCTGGGACCAAGTGAAAAATCGCTAACGAAATTTGGCGGAGTTTTAATTATTTGACGATTTTTTTCGCCTTAAAATCGTTGTAAGAAATTTGACGAAATTCTGCAATATTTGGCGATTTTTCGCCCGGCTGACGGAAAGTATATCTCAAACGTCTGAGTCAAAATATTTTTGAATTATCATGTTCACAGACAAATAACTCTAAAATTTTGTTCCTTTGGATGCGAAAAAATCTAAAAAATAGAGATTCGCCATGATTTTGAAATGTTTTGACGATTTCAATACTTTCTTTTCATTTATGAAAAAAAAAAGTTTAAGAAATTAAAATGTTTTTTACAAACGATAAAATTTAAATTTAAATTACACAAAAAATGGCTGTCGTAATTTTTGGTATAATTCTCATTTGTTTGACTGCCAAATTAACACTTGAAGATAACAATTAATTAATAAATCGATGGAAAAAAAAAACCCCATTTTCTACCATTATTATAGGTCTAAGAAGAAAATCTTTGAATTCCTTTGATAATCAATTAATTAAAAATCAATGAATCAATAAAGGAAATTGGATAGCCTTGTTTTAAATTAGGGAAAACAATTTCCAGCTATTAACTCAAAAATGTGAAAGAGATAAAGAAATTAGTGTTAAATGCAGAAGTTTCCCTTTCAATTTGTTTATTCGATGGTGTAATAATTTTGAATTGATGCTATAAGTTAATGTGTGTGAAAAAATACTCAAAATAACAACAAAAAAAGTTCAATAAAACATTTCCTATAAATGATAATTTAAAAAAAAACATAAAATGAGTTTGAAAATGTTATTCAGTAACTATAACGATTATCAATATACCAAATTTCATGGTTATAATAACGAAAGTTTCGTCTAGAAGTCGAAGTCACCCTTTTATACGATATTCAATTTGTCTGACAGAAGATTGGAAGACACAAAAAACTTTATAAATAATAAATCATGTCAAATATAAAAACCGAAGAATAAAATTATGATTAATTAAACAATGAAATTAATAAATTTATATAATAAAGTAACTGGGATATTAAAAATATCATAGAATTATTGCATAAAAGAAAATTAATTAATCACAAGAATGATAGAATAGGATTTCAAAAACACTGAAATCCGTAATATTTAAATTAACTAAAATTATTATAGATATTTATATCCCCGACATACATAAGATTTCGAAAAGTGACAATTATCTCTAGTCTTTATAATTTTTTTAATATTGGGATAAATCATTAAAAAACAATAGCAAAAAAATTATTTAATAGATAGGAATATGATTGATAGAATTAGCAACATATTTCAAAATTAAATTAATATTTGGTAATGTGAAAACGGACTACTCCATCCTTGCCCTAGCATCCAGGTAATTTGAATTATTGAGCTACCATTATGCTTAATTTGGGCAGTAAAATGAATGAAAAAGAGACCACAGTATGGTACAACCCACATTTACCCCTTTTTTAAGGTTGATGATTCATCTTTGAAGTAAAGGTAACTCATCCGCCTCCCCCCATCATTATTATATTCAACAGAGGAAAGAAAATTTTCTCTGTTAAAACGGATAATATCTGAAATGTCTCCAAGTAGGGCAAATTTACTAGGTTAAAAAATGCAGAGAAATTTTGAATTATAAATTATACAAATAGTATGCAAGCATTAAATGTTTATTATATTTTATACAACTTGTAAAATGCACAAGTGCTTGTAAGGGAAATGTCCAATAACAAAGTTTTGGCACATAATGTAAACAAACCACATAAAAAAGAAATTTTGACACGTTATTAATACTTCTTTACAGGTTTTCCGAATTAAACATAAAACAAAAATATAAAAAAGGACAAATTTTTTTTTCTATAATATATTCATGCCATGAAAACAATCCCTATATTTACATACATATACGATCAAGTAACAGGATATACACAATGAATCTCCGAATTTTAAAAGCAAAGAAAAACAAAATATTATTTCTAAGAATTAAATAAATTTAATGTTGCAATACCATAAAAAAAAGGAAGAAGAAGAAGAAAAATATTCAAAATTTTGGAATACAATGGTAAATTGCAAATAATTCTAATTATAACAACAACTAAAGATACTTATCTATTGCTTCAATTACGTAAGACCAAGTAAAAAAAACCAAAAAAACTATAATTAGTTTCATTAGCAATTGTAATAATAAATAAAGAAGTTATTTTTTTTAATTACAGGCTCAGAATAATTTCATTGCAATATACTAAGCAAAAAATATAATAATGAACAAAATTATCTTTTCAAACTTACATTGTTCATGTTTTCAAAGATAGAATTTCGAAATTGATTTTTTATTTGTTCTCTGACTAGAATTCTGAAATTTAGACAATATAATATTTTAACAATTTTAGTGTTCTTGACTATCATTTAATAAATTAATCTTGCTAAAAGTTTTGTTCATAAAGATTATATCTCTAAATCTTCATTTGAGCAATACTGATTTTTATTTTCTTACTACAACAATTATAATTTTAAAAATATTTTAAAGATTATAAAACAGTAATTAATAAAAATTAACATTTTATTAGTATATTAAAAAGTAGAAAATGAGAATTTTCATAGAAAATTTTTAAAAATCATAAGGAGAGAATAAAAATACACGAAAAAAAATTAGGACATTTATTTAAAAAATGTAGTTCATTGCAGTTAAATTTGAGAGGTTCTATCAGTCCCAGGATTTTACAACTTTGTTTTGGCACCTATATTTTTGATATAAAAAAAAAAAAAAAAAACAACCTAGAAGCAAGAATGTTTTAAAAATCAAAGTATCCATTCTTATAATATGCAAATTACTGATGCAACCTAGAATATTTCATAAAATTATAAAATATTAAAAATAAAGATTAAACATTAATTCTCAAAAATAAAGAATACAATTGGAATACATTAATTCTCAAAAATAAAGAATACACAATGAAGGTTTATATAATTATTCTTTAAATATGCATGAAATTTCAAGAGAAAAGTTAAATTTTGTATTGCGGTTTGCAAAACGTGTTGCAACATCAGTGACATTTTGCACTCATTTGCAGTGTTTGTTATTTGACAAATAAAAAAATAATATTAAATATAAAAACAAGAAAATAACAAGTATTAAAAAAAACTTTTAACTAATGCTTTTAAGAGCATTTAATAGTAAAACTGTCAAGAGTAGAAAAGCATCTGAGTATTGCAAAAAAGAAAAAATCTCAAAAATTCATTATATAAATATCAAAATACATTTCTGCTCATAATAAATTAGATGATACTGGGTATATGTTTCAGTCTATGTTTAAAGGTGTCCACAAATCAGTCTATTTGACCTACAGAAATGAAATTGGAAAGTGAGGGTAAAAATATGCACTTGGGGGAGATTTTTAAAAATGTTTAATTAAACAAAAATTCAGATATATTTTTGGATTTTTTCTGCTATAACTTCTGAATATATTACTGCGGAAAAAAAATTTCTATACCATGTTAAAATTTAAGAGATTATCCTTATAATAATACCAATGTAGTAATCAAGCTACAACTTTTCCTTAAGTTTGGTCAATTTTTTTAAACTGTTTTTTGGTCTGAATTTTAATTGTGAATTACTTTAAAAAAACCTAAAAAAAAGATTTTGGTTAATATTTGTGCAATTACTGGTCTCTGTTAGAATGTTTCATGTACACAAAGAGAATGCATGTAAAACAATTAACATTACAGTTTTAATACCTGACAATTTGATGAGACCATGGATATGAAAACTTATCTAAATGTTTTATCTAGAATTAAGTATAGCCAATATCTCTGTTGAAGTAATTAGTCACCAAAGGCAACTAATTAAAAATAAAACAAAAATAACATTAAAAAAAGAATTAACTGAATTGAAAATATAATGAAAAGCATCTTGGATTAACAATCAGTATAACTTTTAATCTTTGAGAATATATAAATTGAAATCTGAAAAAATTGAGTCATGTAATGATGAATTAAAAGGAGAGGGAAATCAATTAAAACGTTGAATTTTATCACAAAAAAATGAAATCTATAGACAAAATGGGAAAATACAGAAGTAAATAAGATTAAAAAAAAAACAACATAGTATTGCATAAAAATCTGTTCAAAATTTATATTTAATGTAGCTTAAAGAAACAGCAAAATGGAGATAGAAAGATTCATTGTGTATATCTTATAATGTATATAATAAATTACAATATATCATTTTGATTTTTATAGGAACATGGATTCATAGTAAAGTAATTTTCAACACATGAAACAAAAATGAAGAATAACAAAAAAAGATTTAGTATATAAGATAATGCCATAAAAATATAATCAAAAAATATTTATAGATGAGTGATAAATCTAAGCTTCTTTACACTAATATTTTAAGTACCCTCAGCTTGGGCCTCAGTTAAAAGTACAAATATAGATTTCAAGTTAATTTTATGTATTATTTTTAAAATACATTTTAGAAATGGGAATAAAATAATAAAGGGTAAATTTATTATAACTACATGAATCACTAGTAAATTCTTGGAAAGTTTTACTGCTTTAATTAAAAAATTGTATACAATAATTTCTACAATAAAAGATATTAGATCAATTTTCAATTTATCAGTTTTATGAGATTTCACAAAAATGAAGTTCATTTTACAAACGATGATTCTTATATTTTTGAGGTAATAATTGTATTACTAAAACTAGTTAGTATTTATGGTTACAAAACACATAAACATAAAATACATTAAAAACAAGATGACAAACAAAAAAACAATACAGCAAAACTAAAATGTATAAAGTTTCTAAACTTAAACAAAAAAGAAACTTAAAACTACGCACAAATTTAAACAAAATAAAAGTATCTAACAAAAACTTACATACAATTTAAAATTGGCTTTCTAAGATAATGTGAGATTCTAATATTGTTTACCTCTGGATAAATGATCTTTGAAGAATTATTTGTGTCAATTTACAACCATTTAATCCTCATAAAACTATTTATATATATGCATATTAATTGGTTAGATAAAACCATAGCATAACTATGGAATAAATCATAGGCATGTCATGGGGATTTTCTTTCAATCAAAAAAATATTTTAGATCTTGTCAATTCTTTTGTTTGCAATTTCTATTTTTTCAATAATTCTTTGTTTATGCATTACATTACAGAGTGCTGAACCATTTTAAATAACAATTATAAGTTAAAGAAAATAATAATTTATCTTTAAACATGTTAAAATAATCACCAGATATAAAATAATATAACTTAAGTTCTTATAAATTTGTTAAGGTAAAGAGTTAATATATTGTACAACTTTATTTCATATAAAATCAGAACTAAATAATAAAAATAAAACATGAAGAAAAAAATTGGAATTTTCTAAATTGAATTATTTACAATAAAAAACACAAATGCCTCTTTCAAAGATCAGATTTTCTCCAGGAGTAAGTATCGAAAAATCAATAAAGAAAAATATTGATATTCAAATGTAATAGTGATAATGAAAAACAATAATAACCATAAAATAAATTAAAAAATATAAAAACAATCATTAACAATTTAATAACAGTATTATGAATAATCACCGTTAAAAATTGCATTTAATAATGGCAGAATTATACCTGCCAACATTGCACTCAACATACAATCCTACAAGCAGGTTAAAAATGTTTTAAAATACAGTATAGAATCATAAATGTGATTATGATTACAAGTGTAGTATTTAATAATTAGAATTCTTTATAGTTATTAAACTCTTATTAACCCTGAATATGTTATAATTCAAGTACTTTATAAAAAGAGAAATGCTAATTAACTGCTCTCTTTCCAAATAATGAGCCATGTTTATAATAGAACAGTGAGTGCAAATTACACTGCATATGGTTTAAATTTACAGCTATTTACAAAGAATTTGATAAGGTAAGAAAATTTTCTATCACAAAATAGTTATTTTGTGAAATAATAAATTTTAATAGATGTAACATTATCTTAAAATATTATTTCTTAATTATAGTTAACATATATTATCACTAAAAATATTATAGGAAATCTAATTTTTCTATACATTAGTAATTTTTATAAATAAATTAATACGATAACAAAAATTAACGAACAGTAAGGCTATTTTTAATGAAAATATAAGTTTAATAAAATGGTAGATGTGAAAAACTTATTAGTTTCAAATTAGTAAAATAATAGCAGATAAAATATAAATTATTCAATAAAATCGATTTATTCATTAAATTAAAAATTAACTCATTCAAACAAAAGCTAGTGAAAGGAACGAATCTGAATATGACTGCATTGTTAGAATGCAAAGTTAAATTCATCATTAAAATTTGAATTTTCAACTATAAATGAATAATTTTAAAATCTTAGTAAAGATAATTAGCGAACCTTTCCTAATTAACTGATAAAAAAGCGTGATTTTTAAATTGATCAGGAAAGAACTGAAATCTTCATAATAACAATATGATAAGGAAAAAAAATGTAATTTGTTATATATTTAAAATTGTAATGACAGTTAAGCTATAAAGATTTTAATATATGGGTAAAATAACTTAGCTTTAATTTTTAAAAAAATGAATTTATTGCATGTTTTTAAATCAGAAAGAAATGGATTTGGAAAATGATAATAAAATCAATTTTTACAAAAAAAAAAAAAAAAAGTATTTTAAGGGGGGGGATCCCTTACTTAATAATTCTTACATTTCAGACTTAAATTGGAATTTTATTATTATCAAGTTATTTAGTTCTTTAATACATTAAAACTTCTTTATAGTATAAGATTTAAAAAATGTATCAAAATTAAGAATATCTGTATTGAAACTTGAGGGAAAAGAAATTAGGGAAATAAACTTATGACATATATACAATTTATAACAGTATAGTAATAAACTATCATAAAATGATTTATTAAAGTAAAACTGGTACAATTAAAATATTGAGAATAAAATCTGGAAATGGATGGTGAAGTTAAAAATAATTTCAGTTCAAAACTTGTAATTAAAATTCTTTATCTTTCTCTAAATGATATGATCTATACTGATATTACATAAAAATACCATAAAATAACTGCAAAATTTCATTCTATCTACAATAGTTACTTCTAAAGAGTATATATATATATATGCATGTATATGTAAGATCAAAGTTGGTACTTGTAAAAATACAAAACATTAAGAAACACATTTCTTTATGATACACTAAATGCTTTTACATAAGAGGTTAAAAAAAATGAATTCAAAGTTACTACACACATATGGCACACAAAAACATTAAAATAAATTATGGACAAATTAACATACAGGCCCTTACACTCAGGTGGGTAAATAATAAAAAAAGAGGTTCTAAATCAAGTTCTTTAAAGTTATGCATTATGATAAACAATCAGCTCTCAATGTCAAATAACACCACTTTCAAATTTGCTCTCTTCACCTCTTTTTCTGAATTAATACATGGCATTTGTTTGGAAAAGTTGTACATCAAACAATTGTAATTCTACTTCTGGTATTAGAACAAGACCTCATAAACAATATAAATAGAGGTACAATGTATGATTTTAGATAGAGGTTGTACCTAAAATTATAAATCAATCAGGTAGAGGTTGTATGATTTTAAACAACCTTTAGTTTTTCAGCTTTATAATATATTACGCCGCAGAATTCTCTGTAAGTAGTATTACTTGACATTAAACCAATGAATTATTTTAAATGAAAAGTTGTTCATAGAGGATGTTGTTATGAAATATTTCACAAAACTTAACAAAATTTACTACATTAAAATAAAAGACAAAAATTACTTATGAGTAATCACAAAATACTCTTCACGATTAATGAATGTGTTATTTACAAAATGATCACATTTCACAAATGTTGCAAATTCAAAAACACAACACTTATATTTTTATATTAAACAAGGATAAAATAAGTGCATTTGTAATTTTTTTCAATAGTCAAAGAAAATTTTATCTTTTTCTCTATAAATACCATTTAATCCTAAATATATTACAGGAATTTTTCTTTAGTGATATACTTTGCAGATATTTGAATCTTCTGACACAAAACTAAGTTTAAGAGGGGAAAATTTTAAAAATATTTAATATACATTTTTTAATAAATAACTTTCATGAATATTTCTTTAAAATATTTTAATAAAAAATATTTTTTAAACATGAAATATCCACACAATACAAATTAAAAGAAGGAAAAAGTATAATCAGAAAAATTCAGGCAAACTTAAAAAAAAAAAAAATCTAAATAATATGGACAAAGAAAAGTCAAATTTCTAAAGTATATTAGCAACATCTTTATAATATAATGTATGAAAAAAATATGAAAATTTCTACAAATTTTTTTCGAATTCCAATATAAATGCACTCATGAAATAGACAATTACAAATTATTATTTTTCCTATAATTAATTTAATCTTGGAAACTCTCTAGCTTAACTTAATATATTTTTATCAATTTAGATGAAACATTTTAAAAAATAAAACAAATATCTAATGACCTTTTCAACTTTCTATGTAGAAAAAATGAAGGGAAATATGGACAACAAAATTTTCAAAAAAAGTAACTATGCCAAAATTATGATTGCTTTCAAATTACACATTTTTAAAAATCGTCCATTTTTTTGTACAGGAAAACATAATTTGAGGTTTTACTGCAATATTCTTAATTAATAGCCAAATTACAAGTAACTAATTACAGACTATGTTAATGTGCAGCAAGATGATAAGTTCGCAAATACAGTTTGTTTGAATATGAGATCTAAATTGCAAGCAAGAATGAAATATATTCTTTACAAAAACTACACAGCGGTGATTTGAAAAATGGCAATATTTAAAGCAGTTGAGTAAAATATAAGTATGGCAAGATGAAAAAATTAAGTTAACATTAAGTCAACATATATTTATTTCTAATACAACTAATAAATTTAAATATTAAAAATTATACAGTGAGGTTTAATTTATATGCATAAAACTTTAGATAATTATTCAACTTTTGAATAAAGATGAAAAATCAGAATCTAAAAATGGTTTAGTGTCTGAAAGACTTTTTTCAACTGTGGACATTTTTGCAAGATCCCTAGTAACCTGAGCGATAAAACTATCTTTTGGCGGACTGGCTTCATGAGAATTATAATGAACAGTAACTTGAGAATAAGCACCATTATTAGGATTAGTTTCAATTTCATCCTTGGAATTATCTAAGAAAGGTTTCTGGTTGTACCTATCTTGACTGAAAAATCCTGTAGAATTAAAATTAGAGGGCTCAAAATCAAATATTTGCTGTTTCTTAGATCTGTAATGACCAGGACTCGTGGAAGACTGAGAGAATGAGGGAGATCGGCTGATATTCTCATTTGACACATTGTCTGTTACGAGACATGGACTCTTAGGTTTCCTGGAGATTTTTGGACTGCTGCAGACAAAGCTGTTAGGTTTAAAAATCGCATCTAAATTGGATGAAAAATTTTGTTGTGAAGGACTGCCTGGAAGGGATGAACCTGAGTTGCTGAAGGACACACCAAACTTTGGACTGCCAGATAAACTCTGATGTGTAGTGGCTGGGACGGACAGTTGCCTCCCCAAGGAAGTGGAATAATTTCTTGGGAAAAGGAAATCAGAAGGAATATTCTCATCCATTAATGGCATTCCAAGAGAAGTGGATGAATTTTGGTGCCTTATGTTTTGGAAATGCAAATCCACATTAGAGGAAGGATTCTGAAGAGAGAAAAAATCATTCAGAAATGTCAGATATATACAAAATTCCTACTCTCCTATTCCTATTATTACATCTTATTCTAATTTTTTTAAATAAACTTTTTTATATAAAATCTTTTTCATCCTTTTTTAAAATATAGAGTCTAGATAATTATTTACATCTTTATCTTTTATAAATTAATATTATTATTACACATTTTACCTAATTTTTATTTACTTTCTTATTCTTAATTTATTATTACTTATATGTTTCAAGCATAATATACTTTTAGACTTGTAGGAATTTGAACTTTTTGTTCCAGAACAATAATAGATTTACAGGATAAAAATTAGAAAATATCAAACTTCATCTTAAAAGATTACTGCCTTATAAGAATGAATCATGAAGCACACTGATTTTAATTCATTTATGACATGAATAAATGCTATAAAATTTATGAAAAGATCAGAAATAAGGCAAAATAATTGTTCATCTTTTAACAAAGAAGAAATGCCATAAGTGTATAAAATCAATTTTTCATTCTAAATGAGCTATTCAAAAATTATAATTTAGTAATATCTGAAAGTTGCAAGAATTTATTACAATCTATCTGAATATAGTTTTTAACAATAAGAGAAAAAGTATATAATAATAAACTTAAATTTTGAAAGTCAAATAAAATAATAAAGAAAATTAATTGTTCTATTTTGATTCATTAATAGCAATTCAGACAATCAATCAAAATAATTTATCGAATGCGTAGGCAGATGGTTCAAAGCATATTAAGTGTATACAAAATTCTCCCTATTTAATCGAACATATTGAAGAAATAAATTCTCTTTAAGATAGAATAAAAATTCAATCATCTTCGCACCATCCATTATCATCAACAATTTTTAATAAGATAAATGATAAGGTATGCATGATATTCTCCACAACTTTCTGATGAGAGAGAAACATTTTTAAATGCAAATGAAGTTTGTTTTCCCATAAATCTCGGTTTCTCTTGTGAAAAATAATCATTTATGCTAAGTGTTGAAATATATTTTTTCCCAATGTTTTTACTATAGTTGCCATTCCAGTTCTTGTATATAAATGAAAATACATGTTCATAGGATAATTTTTTAGAAGTATTGAATAATTTTTTTGAATAATTTTTTTATTAATAATTATCACCATTTATATTATACTGATTACTATTTTTTAAATATTAAATTACAGCTTAGGTATTAAAATAATAAACATTTATCCTTATAACATGCATAAAAATAAGTAGACTATTAATTAAAACTATCTTTATATCAATAGTAAATTTAAATAATATCTTTTTAATAATTCTGTATTTATAACTTTTTTTAAAAAATTTTATTTTATGTATTATGACAACTAATGTTTATTTTTGGATTAAAAAAATTAAAAACATATTAATTGAAAGTATTTATAAATTTATAATTAAGTATAAATTATTAGAAAAGGAAAAATTCCTAGCCAGACTCGAACCCCTGATAGAACACGAGATGGCTATCTAGAGAACCATGCCATTGTGTATTTCCAATTGGAGGCCAAGCTATCAGTATATAAGCTTTATCAGAAGTCCAAAGACCATTTTCTCAAAATTGACTGGCCATTGTGTTTTAATATTTTCATGAGTGAATATTCTAAATGTATATTATCATTATACTAAATCTCATCTCGAACTCAATTTCAACCCCCTGCCCTCTCCTTGTAAGCAGTTCTTGCAGATTAATTTATAAATATTCAAGCTATAAACAAAAATACTGTAATTTATTGAGGTTTTCAAGTTGCAGATTAAAAGTCAATAGCATATGTGGGAGGAAACAACTTCAACTAGTTTTGGAAAAGAAATAAGAAATTATTAAAATGTTAGGACGAATTCAGGTTTTATACTTCACTTTTTTTAGAATAGTTCAATAATTTTTAGATAATCTTCAATTCACATTTTTACAAATTAGAATCAAAATTTTCAAAAATTAGAATGCATGCAGAATGATCATAAAATATGAAAACAAAAATATCTTTTCATTAAGCTATGAAACATTCAAATTCAACTCAACATAATTATGTAACATACTTGAAGGAATGATTGAGAGAAGGAATTTTCAGTAAGTCTTCCTGTTTTTTGGAACTTGTCCTCAATATCTTGAATGTGATTCACCAATTTTTTTATATGTTCAAGCAGTTCTTTATTATGTGCAAGTAAATGATGGTTCTGGGCCTTTAAAAAAGCAATAATAATATTAGGCAAAATAATATTAAAAACTAATTCAGTATCAATGCATATTTATTATATATTCAAAAATATAAAATAGTTTAGCACAAGTAAGAAAATAGCTGCCAAAAAGGAATACAAAATGTTTAACATAGAAGACTCAATCTGAATAATTATGCATTATATTCTCATTTAAACTTTCTGAGATGTAAAGGATCCTATAACAGTAGCTTGTTAAATTGAAATATTTAACAAAAAAAATTAAGCTTTATTTCATATCTTCTATTTCTGATTCACCAGCTTTCTTCTTCATTTATTGATACTTATTGCAACCTTATTTTTATTTTAAAAGCTTACTTAAAGTGAAAATTAAAAAATATGATATATTTAACTAAATATACATAATGAATTTCAACTGAAACAAAAAAAAATCAATTTGGTCAGCAATGTATCATTAATATTTTTTCTTAATAAAGAAACTTACAGCTTGTCATAACTTTCAACATTCTATTTAAAAAGAAATTTCATTTCACTTCAACAGCTAGATTAAATGAATTATGCTTTTTTTAAAAAACTTTATGAAGAGCCAATGCAATACTCAATTTCTCCTAAAACTTTTCAATACTATAAATCAGCAAACTATACAAAGTTTCATATTTTTTTTCCATATTTAATTTTTTAAAAAATGCAAATAATTCTAAATTTTTCTTTATTTTCGACATTTTATTGCATTTCATAAATCTGTTAAAATTTAAAAGTATAAATTTTTTAAATATTTATCTTTCTTTAAAAAATAGATTCTACTTTCACTTCAATTTTTTTTAATCTTAGTGTTTTTAAAATAATTTAAAGGAAATTCAATAAAATATATACTTTATATAAGTTTGGTTTAAAAATTAAGTAAGTATAAAGAAACTAAAATAATTACTTGAGCTTCAACACGAGCTGTCTTTTCAGCTGATAACTGATCTTTTAACAATTGTACTTGGGCAATAACAGATTGCATCTGTTGGTTTTGTTGTTCAAGCTGTTCTTTTAAAAGTTGGATATGATGGTATACACTAGAGGATTCTGGTAACTGAGATGTAGGTAGAGACACAGCAGTTTTACATAGCTAGAAAAGAGAAAAATATTATTAGTAATCCTACGAGTGAAGTTTTTTAAATCACTATTTTAATACAACATTTATATATAGGCTAACTTACAATCAAAACAAAGTAAATAGTAATTTATATGCAGAGCTATAACAATATAATGTAATTCACTAATGCAAAAGTATGATAACTAGGGCATTGAAATTACAAATATAAAAAAGTAGACAAAGTATAAAATTGCATAGTTTAAATTATACAAAAGAAGGTTAAATTCTAAAATGAATTTTAAATAACAAGTATTTTTAATTTAATAAATATAAATTTCATAAAAAATAATGAAAAAGTTAAATTTATATACATCTATAGGTGAAATGATGCATCAACTTAATGAAAAAAATCTAACTGCATGAAATCCAATAAGCAATTTTACATTAGATACAATAAAAAAATAAAACAAAAGTGAATTTATAATCATGCTCATAAATTATTGATGTCAACAGAAGAAATCTTGCTATAAAAATGTCTACATTAAAGACAGTTTTGATGAGACCATAAGAATTTGATTTAAATAGTTTTAAAGTTTTTTCCAATGGTTAAATACTTTTATTCTTTTTACAAGTAATGTTACTACAAATAAATCTTTTAATAAATGATTTTACATATAACACATTAAGTTAAGAAGTATTTGAATATTGGAAATAGTCGGGTAAAATTTAAAAAACTGTTATTTGAAAATATCTTTATTGTAACCAATTTAAATTATTTCAAAACTAATATAAGCCACAACAGAAAAGAAGAAAATTAAAGCCACGGAAGTTTATGGAAATATTAAAAATGATTCAAAGTAAATTTAATAATAAAAAAAAATTAGAAACAGATTTATTTTTTTTAAAAAATCAGCAAACAAAATTTTGTAAAAGTTTGATGTGCTGCATTCATTAAAAGGCAACATCACCCCCCTCAACCCCCTCCCCTTATTTCTCTTTGTAATGTATTAATAAGATATCAGAAAAAGAAATCAGTATATGAATTAACTAAAAAAAAAGGAAGGTAAGGTATTTTTTAAGCTAGAAGGAAAAAAAAGTTTTCTTTGATTTCTATCAGTGAACAAAAACTTACTCTGTCTCCTTCCCTCATAAAATAATCAAGAAATTAGAAATTTTAAGAAAATAATATGTATAAAAGATTTAGAGTTATTTCAAAAATAAATACCACCTACATTTTTAATAATAAAATCGTGTAACAATGGAAGCAAAAGATTAAAAAATATTATATATATCAGAAGTATGAGACATTAAAAGAAAATTACATCACTATCATCTTTTGGGTTCAAATTAGATCCAACTGAACGTGGAAGGCATGAATTTGTTGCTGCCTCTGAAATTTTAGTTGCATTAGCTTCTTCTTGAGTATCACAGCTATTTGGTTCAGAAGCTCCATCACCTTGGCATTTTCCTGAAATAAATAAAATGCCTAATATAAATTCTGAAATGTCAGCAATTACATGAATATTAAATGCATGCATGACTGTTAAATATGGACATTTATACAAATAGTTTTTAAGAAGTTTTTCAATGATACTATTCTTAATTTTATAAATGACATTAAGAAATCAAAAATACGTTTTCTTAAAGTTAAACAAAAAATAAATAAATATTTTAAAAATATAATACAAATAATCATAGTAACTATTGTATTCAATAATACTACAGATATATCAGATTTACTACAGGTCATTCTAAGATTGAATTAGTTATTTGTGCAAAACCTGATAAAACAAATAACCATTAAAAAATTATTTGAAGAATAAAGAAAGAAAGAAAGAGATGAAGGCAAATAGAATTTCAAATCATCTTTATAAACAAATAATACATTAACTAACTAACAAAAAAAATGAATGCTTTTAAAGGAGATTTTAAAAAAATCTGAAATCATCTCATTCTTTCCATGCCATGCTTTAATGCACTCACCTTTTTGATTATTTTCTTCAGCTTCCTCATCAGCTCCACCAGTTGCTGATGTAGATGCTAAAGCTAGACTAAGTTTATGGCAGACTTCAAAAGCTTGTCCCACAGTTCGTACTATTCGCATAGCTTGACTCTGGAATATTTAGATATGTCATTTATTTTGAAATATTTCCATAAAAAGTTGATAGGTCTATTAATCCATAAGCATAAAAGAGGTAAGCACATTTTGATTAAAGAAATATAAAATAAACAATAAATATAAAAAATGAGTAAATATATTAAAATTATGAATGAAATACATTTGAAAAATCAATTGCATTTATGCATAACTAGAAAAAAAATTAATATAATTGATGCTTTTTAAAATAAATTACAAAAATTAAGGGGAGGGGGACAAATTTATATATATATTTCTTAGTGTAAGAGTGCAAGGCTGTCATGCATCCTAATTAAAAATTGATTTTCAACAAATTAAGAAATAAAAAAATTTCACTCACTAATATTGGAATAAAGAAAATTTAAACTGCTACCTTTATAACATAATTTAAAGAGAAATAGTTCAACATTAATATTTTCTGATTTTGACTTGGTCAAGAAAGACATAATGCAGAATATTTAAATAATTACTAGGCTTGATAAGCAATTTAAGACCAAAGAATTTAATTTTGCCAATTTCCATACATTTTTTTAAAAAAATAATACTAAACTGCTTAATTTTTTTTAAAAAAAAAGAAAGAAAAATTAGAAAACTGAACCATTATAATGTATAATACATTAAGTGCAAAAAGATTTTGGTTTGATAATTCCATGTATTTGAAGATATCAAATGCATTGATACATGGTCATCAGAATGTTAAATATATTTATATACATACAAATATAAACTGCTTGCAACTTTAGAAAAAAAAAAGTGAGGTAAGGTAGCAAAGCGCATATCTAGAGATTTTTATATAGCAGATAAGAATATATCATCATTTGACTAATATTTGACACAAATTTTTTTTAAATATTTTTGTAAAAATGTAAATAATAAATTTTGGCAGATTTTAATAATTTTCTACTTACTTTCTTTTTTGATTTGAAAACATTACACTTAAAGGAATTGGCTCCACCATCTCTAGCAATGTAACTAAATATCTTGAGGTCTTGTGAATCATGGGAAACATAAAATATCCTAAATATAGTAAATGAGACAGCATTAGATATTTTTTAGCCTTTTGCTCACAAACAGTAATTGTATTTCTTTATAAGTTAATAAAATGTTAAAAATAAATTGTTTATTTATTAAACATACTTATTTTTAGAAATTTAGTTATTCATTTGAATAACTTTTCAAGTAAGTATATTAATTATTTTGAGCCAACTTAAACATGTACTTACAATTAAAAAAATTAATTTGATACAATTTTTTTTAATGAATCCTAACAGTTTTGACAGTCATGATAGTTACATCATACTAGCCTCCAATGTATTGTATAATGAATAACTGAAGTAATATATGCTGAAATGATTCATATTGAACTCATGCAAATTTAATTAATAAAGGATGAAACAAAAAATATATGATTTAAAAAGATTCAATAATGATATTAGTTAAAAAAAACTATACACTACATTTTTAGGTAAATATTTAAAGCAAATATTTGATATAACAAAATGCTATCTAATAGAATAATTTTTTAATAAAAAATTGATTAACTAATTTTTATGCTTCCTAAACAGCCTATATATATATATATATATAT
>JAOUZG010048879.1:381485-395498 GCA_026289955.1 Argiope argentata | reverse complement strand
TGTCAGCCCATAGTAATAATAATTATATGCAGCTTAACAACGCTACAAAATGTATAAGTTTGGTGCTAAGATCTTATACCAAATTTCATCCATCTAGCTCAAAAGGCTTTTGCATTATTTTTGTCAAACATAGACATTTTCTGAAAATGTGTTTTCTAATTGAAGGAAGAATGAAACGTGGAGATTCATTAAAATCTTGAGTTCAAATTTTTTTGTCAATTGCAATATTTTCTCTAAATTTTATAAATGAGAAAATAAAAATGCTAATTGAAGCATATATATATACATACATATATATATATATATATATATATATATATATATATATAATATAAATTTTTTCTTAAAACCAGAGCGAGATAGTATATTGCAGTGTTTCAAAATTTAACAAAACAAGAATATTTAAGCAAATAAATAATAACATAAAAGCAATTTTAAACAAATGAGAATGAGCACCTTTCTTTCTTTCTTTTTTTTCATTTATAACTTTTTTTTACAGCTGAAAAATAATTGGATTCAATGATACAATAATAGATGTGACATATTTATTTATTTATTTACTTTGAAAAAAAATTATATATAAACTTTTAAAAAATAAGTAAATAATTTATCATGACAGCAGTGCACTGACTTAAATAAAATTTATTTTATATTTTTTTTTATAATATCTTAAATTTATGAATAAAAGAGCACGCAAAATACAAAAAGACAAATAAAATGTTCGAATTGATTCATTTTAAGACTATATTGTATTATAAAGTATTTCTGAAATGTTTTTTTTTAATTAGTAGTATTAAAAGGTAAAATTTGGTATCATAACAGAAAAGTCGTAATATACTCCAACATTTTTTCAATAAAAATCTTTTACAATTAAAACTTCCTGAAATCTCCAATATAAATAAACGGCAATGCCCTCCTCCATCTCCATCCACCAGAAGAAGAAAATTCCCACACTTTCTGATTCCAGGAATTGAAAAATGTTATCGCAACCTCCCATAAAATACTTCCTTTTTACTAAACGAGTGTCCAAAATTTGTTGTGATAAAAAAGCTAAACGCCGTGTAATCACCCAAGGTCAACTACTAGTCTTTTGCTAAGCGACATTGAAGCATCTGCCTCCTCTCCCCTCCCCCTGTTTTCCCATTCCTTTGCGGACATAACCACAAACATCTTATCTCTACGAGGTTCAGGCATGAAATTAGCAAGTTCCCCACAGTCGTTCGTAAACAGGAATAACCAGGTCCACACACTCGTTCACGACCGACTGTGTGGATCCACACACTCGTTCGCGACCGACTGTGTGGATCCACACACTCGTTCGCGAACGACTGTGTGGATCCACACAGTCGTTCGCGAACGAACGACTATTCCAGAAAATGGCGACCCGACTCAGTTCGTTCACTTAGATGACCCGTTCGTTTTGACCCGTTCGTTCGCGAACGACCCACCTCTAGTGTTGAGTGTTAGTGCTTGCTCGGCTTTGTTGTGTTATTGATCAGCTTGTTACATTTTTGTAATTTTCTACAACTTTCTTTGATTTTTACACATTAAGTAAGTTTTTAAAATGTGAATAAACTATGTTGAAATGAATGTACATAAACGATTTATTTAGCTTTTTGTTTAATTCGTAATTCCCATTTTTGTATGAATTTTCAGGGAAATGTTTTCATGTAATTTGAAATTTGCTTCACATTTTTTTTATATTCACAGTAACTGTATTTTTAAAAAATAATTTTATACTATAGGAATTATTATATTATCGATTTATGCCTCTTTTGAAACTCATATTTTATGAAATAAAAATTTTTTGAAGAGAATGTTGCGTAACTAAAGATTTTATTGTAGGCTCATATTGTTTGATTGCTTTTTAATTGTAAAGAGTCTTTGTTGCGATGGATTTCAAATAACAAATATTTCCTGTTCATCAATTGTATTATGCTAATTTTCTTCTCATATCATGTAATGATTTTTAATATAAATTGAGTTTATGCAGAATGGATGACGATGCAGAATGCTATAAATTGTGGAGAATTAGGCGTACAATTATGCAGGTAATATAAGAAAAATTATAAATATAATGTTAAGAAACCAAATTTATTTTTCGTAATTCATTTATTATTCATAAGTTTTGTTTTGCATGCCTTTACAAAGTTAAACTTGCTGAAATGTTTCTAAAAATTACCTTTTTATTGTTAAAAAATACTTTGATTATTCCATGTTTTTTAAATCTTGTTTAGTGAATATTTCAAGCTTGTATTGATATTTTATTTTAGCTAAAAATATGCTATTAGCTATGCTATCTAATTGAAGATCTTTTTTTATATATTATTATTTACAAGTTTAACATGTCCTAATCTTGGAAAAATTTGAAAGATAATTTAAGGATTTTCTTGATGCCTTATACCTGTTGCAGCTATATTATAAATAGATATATATTGGAACTTAGATGTTATAAATATAATATAGTTTTTTTTTAATTATCTACTTCTATTTATTTAATAAGTTCTGTATGTTAAAAAAAAATTCTTTCACTTGTTTTAACATATATTTATTTAAAGAACTTCCATCTGGAATGAAGGATCAAGCTTTTAATGAAAATATTCTTTCTTTTGTTTTAGCTGTGCCATGATCGAGGTTATTTAGTTACCCAAGAAGAATTGGATCAAACTCTTGAAGAATTTAAAGCACAATATGGTGATAAACCTAGGTGAGATTATCTATATAATTTTTTTTTTTTATGAAATAAAACTATTTTTGAATCTTTCTTCTTTTTCTCATATGAAAAGTTGGTTATAATTATTGGTTAATAAAGAAACAATATACAATTTTAAAAATTTAAGAGAATAAAATTTACAATTGGATTTCTATGTAATTGTGAAATTTTGCTTTGAATTGCTAACTTAAGCAAACTATATTAATTTTGTTTAAAGTATATAAGTTTTTTTTATTGATACATCAGCTTATTTTTGTTAGATTTTATTACATTTTATGAGCTCAAATAATTATGTAAAAAGAATATTTGATTTCTGTGAACTACTTGAATTATTCACTTTTTTGGTTTTGTATAATTTTACTCATTTTATATGTATGAATTCATGGTAATAATCTGAGCATTTGAAGCTACATATGCATTTTCATATCATATAATAAATTAGTAAATGAACTATTCCATTTATTTCAAAGTTGTGTCTGTTGAAATGAGAACCTGAAGGAAAATTATTTGTATTTCAAAAAATATTATGTTCTATATATTTTTATTATCATTGATTTTTTTTCACTATTGCACTTTTAAATCACAATAGCATTGTCTGTGTGATTACCATTATAGGGATTACTATTTAAGGTATTTCTATATAATTCTGTAACTAACATTCTAATTATTATTTCATTTATTTATTTTTCATGTTAATGTTATTTATATTGATTCTAAAATAATTTCTACCAGCATTCTATTTTTCTATTTCTATTTACTTATTAATTCTGCATTTTCATCTTATTTAGTGAGAGGAAACCTGCTAGAAGTGACCTCATTGTTCTTGTTGCACATAATGATGATCCCACTGGTAAGCTTTAGGAAATTTTAACCTTTTATTTTATACATGTTAACTTTAAAATTTGTGGTACAAATTTAAAATTGGGGGGGGGATAAAAATGAACATAATTTTGTAATTAAATTTTTATGCATAGAAATGATAAGTTAAGATAAAGACATTAAACTCTCACTCTTTTTGTTTGTGATTTCGTGTAGTCTATACTGTTATATGAATGTGGCATCCTATGCAGGGGGGCAAGCAAAATACCTTGAATTTAGATAGTACAATTGTGGTTATTCAATCAACTTAGTAAAATGTACACTTCATCTGAGAAACTGTCTATTTTGCCCGCCATTATTAAAGAAAAATCTATATTCTAGTGTGGTGTGAATTGTTTTGGTCAAAGGCAAAATTGTGATCTCTAAATCTGTAAATATAATCTCATTAATCATCATTTTATCATAACCCTCTACATTTACATTGCCTTTTTTAAAACAAGATCCGTACTGTTTAGTTTTTTTTAGTTTTCCTTAAATATGTGCTAGATATCTTAAAATCATCCTGAGTAATATATGTATTATATATCATTAAGTTTGAAATACTAACGACCCCTTTGGTAAGGTAGCAAGTTCACTAAAAACTTCAGTTGTGTTTGCTTACAATTATGTCTTTATGGATAATTTAATTCTTATGATTAACTTAAGAAAATGTTTTTTTAATTCTAATTTATTAATTCACAATTAATTATTGAATTCACATTTGAAATTCGACTCAAAACAGAAAACCATTATTGAATTTTGTACTTTTTTTTTATTCTGAAAAATTATCCAAAACTTTGAGAAAAAAATTAGCACAACAATCAGTATCATTTAAAAAAAAATTGTATTTAAGTTGCAGTTTATGCATTTATTTCAAAGATAATACAAAAAGAAGGGAAAAGAGAAAGAAAGAAGGGGGAAGAATAAAATCTCATTTAAATTAAAATTCTAATCATTAATTTTTTTAAATCACTTTAAGGCACACATTCCCACCTTTTAAAATCTATCCATAAATAATTTGGTAACTCTTTGTCAAATAGTCTATATTATACAAGCTTAGCACATAAATTTTTCTTTGCTATTGATAGCGATTTGAAACTTAATTTAATGATTCTCCATATTTATACTCATTTTCTTTTCATGATGTAAGTAAGCTGATTACTGTTTGAAAGTATAGCACATACTTTTTTATACATGGTTATACAAACTTCTCAGCTAATGACCTATTTTTGTTTAAAAAAGATTTTCTAACTTTCATGCTATATTTATCTGCACATAAATTATTATTTCTTTCTCCAAATGTTTGTATAAATGGGGTGATGAATTAATCGATTAATTATCATTGTAGTAAAAATTTCATTCTATATAGTTAAATGGGAATTTAAAGGAAATTTTCAAGGATAATTTTTCTAAATTGTTTTATTTTAATTGAAGCATTGGATATGGTTGGCTTTGCTCTCTTATGTACTTTGGTATTTTGTGTGCTATATACATCCTAAGTATTTCCAAATTCATTCTCAATTTTATAAACAAATTCTAATTAAGGTAAAAATGCATGAAAACAGTATGCCTGGTTTCAATCTGTATTGATTTTTAATATTATAGAATTATTCTGGCAGAATCATCTCACAAATGTTGAATATGCATGGTAAATAGATGCTTTACTTATATCCTTTACATACATTTATGCTGTACATATATTACTTTTTTTATACATGTCTTCCAAAAAGTGCACTGTATTTAAATTTTATTTCAAATTCGTGGATGGAATAATTTTTATATACCATTATTCTAAAATGTGTTCTAAAAAATAATACCAAAAGAATATAAATATTATTTACACAATCTGACTTTAAAACATATCTTAAAGAAAATTTATCTATCGAGATGCTTTTTGGGTTCAAATTCCCTCTCTGTCCTTATATCATTTTAAAATATTATTAATGAAATAGTTAAATTGTTTTATCCAAATGAGCTTGAACTACATTTTCATGCTGCTTTTTTTACATTATTTGATTCTTATCTTATAAAATGAGGTAGTTTTGTGGTAACACCATATGAGGGGTTATTATTTTTTGTTATAGTATTCCTACTTTGTCTCTTAAACTAACATTATCAATTGAGCTGCTACTATTTTGTTTTGTATTCATTTGAGCATACAACCTCAGGCTTTAACCGCAATCTTTAGATATAATATTCAATATATAGTTGAGAATATTGTTCAATAAAGTACCTGAATATTTTTTATCAACTATTATTTTTGGAGAATTCTAAAACATTTAAAATTACTTTGTTGAATGTTTATAACTGAAATAAAGTGCTAATATTTTTATTTAGTTCTTTTAAAATTAAAAGTATTTTTCTAATTAAATTTCTAGATCAAATGTTTGTGTTTTTTCCTGATGAAGCCAAAATTGGCATCAAAACTATCAAGACTTATTGTCAAAGAATGCAGGAAGAAAATATATCTAGAGCAATTATAGTTGTGCAACATGGCATGACACCTTCTGCTAAGCAGGTATGCCTTAATATTTTTGTGGCTTTTCCCCCTTTTTTATTTTTTCAATTTTTAAACATTTTTATTTTTTATAGGCTTTAGTTGATATGGCACCAAAATATATTCTTGAGTATTTTCTTGAATCAGAATTGCTTATCAACATAACTGAACATGAGGTAAATATTTGAAATTTCATAAAAATAAAATGTTGCAAATGAATTAATGTATAAGTCTAACAATGTTTGTTTAACTTTGATTTTTTTTAACTAAAAGTTTTGGAAGCATTACTATTTATTTTTAATAACAATATAATATTAAATTTTTAAATTGTTCAGTTTTTATTAATAGTGTCGAAATTAAAAGACAATGTTATTCTATATTAGTGTTTTATAAAGCAGATGGGTCTATCTCATCCCAATATTTACCATTAAATGTATAAAATAACATTTTTATTTCAAGACAGAATTATCTTGTATACTGGTCCTTTACTTATTAAATTTGTTGAGGATCTGATGGTTTACATCCATTGAAGTTTATATGTTTTGAGATGAGATGTCACTGATGCCTTCTAGCTGCAAATCAAAATTTTGAGTTCTAAATAAAAACTCTCATACATTTTCAAAACATGACACTAATATAATCTACTAAAAAAAAAACTTAAAAATACTTTCCATTTTAGAATAAATATTTCTAAAAGTCTCTCTCTCTATGTGTGTGTGTTTATATATATATATATATATATATATATATATATATATATAATATGATTTGGTGAGTTCTCTTAGGACCTTTGAACTTAAAATGCTGTCATGTGTAGATATAGAAGTAACATGCTTATAGTAAAGACATTATATTTACTTTATTGAAACTGGTTACAACTTTCCTGGCAGTTGAATATGAAAGTTGCAAAAAAATGAAGGAAATTGGCTAAAAAATATATTAGGAAATAAGATATTCTTGATTTCTATGGCAAACACCATTAAAATGATGTCAGGCCAGAATTACTCACCAGCAAAAGGTGAAAGTGTCTATGGTTGCTCTTAGTTTGGCTATTTATTTTTTTTTCAACAAGACACTTCGTCAAATAACTGCAGGAATCGATGTGGGACGTACGAGGGACGTGTCCGATAGGACTGTGCGGCGAAATTTGTCTTCCTTGGGCTATGACAGCAGAAGACCGACTCGAGTGCCTTTACTAACAGCACGACATCGCCTGCAGTGACTCTCCTGGGCTCGTGAGCATATCGACTGGTCCCTAGACCAGTGGAAAACCGTGGCGTGGTCAGATGACTCACGATTTCAGTTGTTTCGAGCTGATGGTAGAGTCCGAGTGTGGCGCAGACCCCACGAAGCCATGGCCCAAACTGTCAGCAAGGCACTGTTCAAGCTGGTGGTAGCTTCATAATGGTGTGAGCGGTTTTTACATGGCATGGACTCGGGCCTCTGGTGCAACTGAACCGATCATTGACTGGAAATGGTTATGTTCAGCTGCTTGCAGATCACTTGAAGCCATTCATGGACTTCACGTACCCACACAACGATGGGATTTTTATGGATGACAATGCGCCATGTCACCGGGACAGAACTGTTCGCGATTGGTTTGAAGAACATTCCGGACAATTCCAGCGCATGATATGGCCACCTAGATTGCCCGATATGAATCCCATCGAGTATTTATGGGACATCATCGAAAGGTCCGTTCGTGCCCAAACTCCTGCACCATCCACACTTTCACAATTATGGACGTCTATACAGACAGCATGACTCAATATTCCTGCAGAGGACTTCCAACGACTTGTGGACTCCATGACACGTCGAGTTGTTGAACTTCGCCGGGCAAAAGGAGGACCGACACGATATTAACAGTCATCCCATGACTTTTGTCACTTCAGTGTGTGTGTGTGTAATTTAAGGAAAATTAAATTTCAGTATTTTATTAGAATAAAGATATGTGATTATGTTGCTCAGTTTAAAAAAAAAGTATTAATAGTATGATATATGCGACTTTCATTTTTTTCCCCCAGTTGGTTCCGGAACATGTAGTAATGACACCTGAGGAAAAAACTGAACTCTTAAATAGATAGTATCCTTTTATTTAGACAATTTATATGTATTAACATTTTGTGAAATTTTTATTTTAAATCTTTTAATAGAATAATTGCAGTTTGATTATTATTATTATTGTAGTCGTATAGTAATGTATATAATTTATTTACTAGATTTTACATTATTTTTTCTGAATTTCATAACCATTAACTTGAGCTGCAAGTTGTTTTTGTTTCTTGAGATAAATACTCATCATTTAAGGATAAGTTTTATATCATCGTTGACTTTTCATGCTTTATATTAATATATAAGCGGTAGTTTTGTGAATGCCTAGTATAGAAGCATTTATTTAAATTTTTCTCACTGATCAATGATATTTTGTGCTTTTGTAATTGATATTTATATTTAGCTCTTATTTTTGATCATTGTGGTGAATTTAGGAGATATTTTAATCAATATTTTTAAAAGGAAAAGAAGAATTATAATTTCATCATTCATTTATGATTTCATATTTTATAGAATATATTAAAAAATGACATTTAGTAAATATATTAAATAAGAAAGAAATGATGAAAAATAATTTTAGATTTTGGGAAGTAATTAATTTGGAATTCCTTTCTTAACATTAAAATTTTTGTTTTGCAGATTCGTTTACAAATATCAACTGATTTAAAATTGCTATAGAAAAGATTATTATATATGTTCAATATATTTGAAAGACTCTGAAAAGTTTAAAGGTTTGCTGAATTATGGCTGGATCAAACCAAAATTTATCAACATAATAAGTTTATATAAGAATGTATTCTTAATAGTGTACACAGAATAATTAACTTTTATTTTGACCTTAAAAGGATTCACTATTTAAGTAGTTAATTATTGATGTAAAAGTTAATTTAGTGCTTGAAATTAGCTATTGATAACTTATTTTTGCATAATGATTGGTATTTTTTGGGTGTCAGTTTCAACACTGAAGGATACTTTAGGTTTTCAAGCAAAACATTAATTTACTGCAATTACTACATCTTACTGATTATGGAGCAATAAAGAGAAATAGTCAAATTTAACTTCATTGTTAAATATTACACTATTTCATTCCTGTTTGCTTGCATTTTTCCCCCAATATATATATTAAATTTCTCCACACATGCTCTATGAAATCGATGACAGTCTGTTGATAAAGCTTTGGACCCATAGAGTGTTAGATTTAAGACCTGATTCAACTAAAAACCATTGTATAAGCGGATTTACTGCATATTAAATTTGTTAAGGCTAAGCATCCTCCCTCTGATGTGGTGTAGATGAGTGACAGCTCAGGTGTCATCCTCATCATCTGGCCAAAATTATGAGGTCCATTCCAAAATTGCCCAAGTGTTGCTCTAAAACTGAATGTTAATATAATTAAACTAACTCGAAAAGTCACACCCTACATAACTATTGCAGATCTGCTAATACTTATATTGAAGAAAGAGAAGAATTTCCCTCCCAAAAGTATGTAACTTCATTTGAGTATTATTGTGTTGAAAACTCACTATTTATTGACTAATGGGGCTTCTTTTATATTTAAAGTCGTTTTCAAATTTTTAGTTAATGACAGTAGATAGTAACTATCTGATAATCATCAATTCTAATTTGGTTATTTTGTAACCATAATTGGTTATTTTTCAGTTTAATAGGTAAAACCTTGTTTTCTTTTTATGTAATTTCTTTGAAAGCATATGATTTGTTTGCTTTACATGAACCATTAATTTTTTTTATTAAAAAAATTTCTATGTGATCAGCAGAGTTTATGATTCATAGCTAGGTTTTTACGTGACAACTTTAAAAGATTCCCTCTTTGTTTCAAATGTGCAATTAATGTCAGTTGTTTACAATATAATCTGTTCTTATCTGTTCCTGTATATTAAGATATGAAAACAAAATTATAGCTGTTATAAAATTTGTAATTAGAAAACCAATTGTAGGCTTATATACAATAAAAGCCTACATTACTTTTTGATCACCCCCTTAGAATTACATGTCAGACAGAAATTAATTACATTTTAGACTTTGCTATGGATTTCAGTAATTGCTTTGATTGTATTGACTTATTATATCCTGATGTTAAACATGTAAGAGATTTTATCCAAATTCAAGCAATAAGTGTATATAAACAATTGGAATTTACGCTTTATTCCTTGATGATTAAAATAGTAAGCTAAAAGAAAATCAATTGATGAGAATTCAAGCTGGTGATCCTGTTGCCCGATATTATGGTCTTAAAAGGGGTCAAGTAAGTAAAAGTATTTATGTATATTTCTTAATTTGATTTAATTAAAATTTATTTCACTTAACTAATATTTTCCTCTCTTAACAGGTAGTCAAGATTATCAGAAACAGTGAAACAGCTGGTCGTTATATATCTTATCGGCTTGTTGTATGAATATGACTGGAGTAATTTTTATAAATAAAACATGTAAATATCTTCTTTTACATTCTCTATTTCATTTTTTGGAAAATCAAGGCTGTGAGTGGATATGTCATTTCATTTCATAACTCAACTGCATTTCTGTATTTGAATTTCTTTGATGGAAATGTATTATGTAATTAAAAAAATAATAACCACATCCCTGACAAGTTCACTTATTGAATAGTTCTTATTCCACTTCCAAATTAAATTGTATTGTTTAAAGTTCCCATTTCACTTCAAGAATGTTTGTTGCTGTAACATTGTTGACATTTCATGAGACTTTTCAGTGATGTGGTGATCAGCAGTCAAATGAAATATTGATGCCCTGTGTGTACCCGCCTTATGAAGTGCCATCAGAACAAAGAATTAGTACATTAATATCATTTTTTAAATGAAGTATTATGAAAGGACAAAAAATATTATGCCCTGGGTGTGTGTTACTCTTGATATGCCATTGTAACTTTTTCTTAAATCATTATTTCGATTCTTCATTAAATGCTTGAAATATTGCTTAATTTATGATTTTTGCTGCTAATGTAGGCATATAAATAAGACTGGTTTAGAGTTTAAATGATCAATTATAAAATTAATGCATAGTGATTCCATATGTCTTTCACAACTTTAATTGGTTTTTATTGAAATTAGATGCCTGTTTTTTTTTAAATTATAAATCTTTCACATACAAATAAACTTTCTTTAACTTTTTTGACATTACCCTATTACCTTCTTGATGTTGTCTAACAGTATCAGGAAGATATAATAATTTATTATTATTATTATTGACAATACTAATAGGACAAGCAAATTGAAAGTCTGAGGTACAAAAATTAAAAATTTAGTGAATGAAGGAAAATATTATAGAGTTAGCAATTGAACTTAAATGACAATTGTTGCTTTGTATCTAGAGCCGGAACTGATATTAATATGATCAATTTTGTGTGTGCATATGATTGCTAACCATTTCTCAACCCTGATAATGTACACTTAAAAGACAATTTCACATT
The DNA here is from genome assembly GCA_026289955.1 of Argiope argentata. NCBI lineage: Eukaryota > Metazoa > Arthropoda > Arachnida > Araneae > Araneidae > Argiope > Argiope argentata. Next base: position 383,934 of record JAOUZG010048879.1, on the reverse strand, counting down.
TAACTATTGGATTGTGATACCACCTTTCTTCTACCAATGGCTTGATCCAGCAGTTAAAAACCCTCTGGTTCAACCATTGTGTGAAATCATTACAAATTGCATTAAATTTGACTTACTTTCTGACGATTAATTATCCGCCTACATTTAAACATAATTTTGTAGATTCCATGATAAAAATCACGTAATTGTATTTCATTTGAATAGGTGATTAATGACATAAGGGTAAGGAGCAATCATTACCTTACATAATTATTTAATGCAAAATTATTTTAATGTTGTTTTTTTTTTTTTTTACGTTTTTCAGATAATAGAATTAATAAGAACGTCATAAAAATAGAATATTCTATGAAATTAAGAACAAATCCAACAGGGATTATAAATTTAAATATTTTAATTTTTAACCCGGACTACGGGCTAAAATGTGTAGTAGAAGCTGAGAAATAAAGATTTGTTTTACAGAATATTCGAGGAAGTTCCACAGTTGCCTGGAACGAGCACGCCATTTCTGAGTTTGCCCCACCCACTTTTGTGGGATGCTATTTAAAAGGCTTAAAAATAAAAATATTATCTTAAGAAGAAGAATGAGTTCAGTTCGGATGATGAGCTAGTACGTTGGTTGGCTTAACTTGAGGGTGCGCCCTTTCTCTCGTTTCTGTGCGATCTGTAGCTTCGCTGTTAATTGAAAGTAGCGAATTAAGTAGAGTTAATTCGCTCTGAATTGGTAGCTTGTGTGTCGCATATTTAATACGCGTTTTCATGGACAATAAAATCTACATCGTTCTTGAGTGGGAATGATTCGTAACAATATATTAGAACAGGATAAATGAAAAACGGGGGAAATAGATGGAATTCATAGCAAGTTTTATGATCAGAAAATATAGACCTCTTCAAGTGTCTTGTACCATCAGCTTAGAATATACATTTAATTGCATTTGAAACTAGTTTAAAAAAAATGCTAAAAATAAATAAAATTGGCATGTAGTCTTGGCACCATAATTAGAATTATATATCAAATTTTGGTTTCAATCAGTCAAAAATAAGGTTTTCAAAATGCATATTTGATTTTCTTCTTTAATTGGGACAATAACGATCCCTACAGGCCTACTCTATGGAATAGCGACTTCCCAAAATTGACCGTAATTACAAAGATCAAATTGGCTCGACGAATAATTAGACATCCGATTCTTTTAAATACACTTTCGTTTAGATTGGTTTGAGAACGAAAGTTGAAGGACAGGGTGAATGAAGGAAGGGGCTTTCTGTAACTAACGAGACATTCACCGAGATATTTGGAGTGAAGTGCCGATGAATGACAGATCTAAATTGAACGGTGTGAAGTGATTGTGGATGACCGGTTTTATTTTATGTAGTGTAAAGCAAGCCTTAATGTTATGAATGTATCTGGTACCGATGAAAGAGAAATGATATATTCACATTAAATGTGTATCTTCCAGAATGCTCCGACTATTTTTTCCTCAGGCTTATTGCCTTGCGGCTAACTTCCAGAAACCTTTTCCATAAAGTTGTGGAGCTCACTTTAACACCACAAGGTCTGAATATGAATTGCGCTTACTTTCTTTGATTTATTTTCCTATTTCTTATTAGAATTTTATCAATTATTGGAATTGTTTTTCGTTTGCGCCTATATTTTCCTTCTCTTTTGGGGGACAATAATCCAGAATCTTAAATTGTTATTACATTTGTTTAAACATTAAACTGTCGTATTTATATTTCTCACATTCATAAAAGTGTGTTCTATAAGAGTAATTATTTTAGAATGTTTCCTGGGACTAATATCCAAAGTATGATTAATCATTCAACTGTAGAAATACAATGAATTTCGTGAAAGATTATGTTCAGAATTATGTGTCTATCAGCAAGATTTTGATATACTGATATTGTAAAAATTGTATAGATATATTGAGGTAAAATTTTATTTTATGAAGTATAAAGATTGAAATAATTCGCACTAACTTCAGAATCAGTCTGAAGAATTATAAATGTAATTTTTTAAAAAACGTACAAAAAGTATATAAACCTATTTATCGGGTCCAAGATTCAATCATAAAACAACAAAACATCATGGAATCCATCACATCACATCTTGTGCTAGCTGAAGGACGTGTTTAAGATCAGAGCGTGACTAAGGCGGGGACATACGGGGCAGTTGCCCCGGGCCCCCACATAAGTGGAAGGCCCCCAAATTGAATAGAAATTTTATTTTACGTCCCCTTCTTTAATGAATGTCCATTGTTACTAAAGTAGTGAAGCAGAGGGGGCCCAAAGACTTACGCTCCGGGCCCCTACTAGGCTAAGTCGAGCCATGTATAAGATTGCAAGTAAGATTAACAATTCTCTGAACGGAGTTTGCTCAAAATTTGATAAAACCACATTGCGGTCTTTGTATCAAGTTTGTATATTTTTATTGGCTGTTTCAATTCAAGTTCAC
>JAOUZG010048879.1:278293-326485 GCA_026289955.1 Argiope argentata | reverse complement strand
TCAGTTGGTGTTCATTTATAGATAATGGGATGTTTAAAAAAGAAAGAAAATAGTTGCTTTTATTATTAGTCGGTATAGATATTTAATTTATGCCTGCTCAAAATAAAGTCTGGGTAGGGAAGAAAAAAAAAGAAAGAAAAGAAGGGTGTGTGTGTCACTATTATTTCCTCTGTGCGCGGCATTTTCCAAGCTGTTTTTAAACTTTCGCATCTCTTGAAAATCAATTGTGTCTTTATTTGTTTAGTGTGTTTACATTTATGAAAATTTGAATCTCATTATTCTATAAAAGCGTAGAATTTTAGACCTTTCCCTCCACCATTTAAGTAAAATATCAATTCCGAGACAATTATTGCTCGGATAGAAACAGAAGGATGAGTAGTACAATGAGCAGAACATCTGAAGAAAATTATACTATAAATGAATTATATGATTATCAAAATTTGTTTGGTTTTAAAATATTTTGGTGAAAAACCTGTTATGAGACACAGCTACATAAAATATTATATGAAAAATTAAGCAAGCATTAATACTGGCGAACCGACTGGTCGCCAAAGGCGGCTAGTATATAAAATAAAATTACAAAAAGAGAAATATATATGTGAAACTATTCAGTGTGGCCGAGATTCGAAATAGAGGTTCTGCTACCTATCCCGAATCAGCTAATCGCCCTTTCCACCATGCCATACATCCCTCAAACGGTGGAGATATGTATGATTCAAAATTCGATCAAACTTTCATAGCTTGTACAGTGAGTCTGAAAGCTCAATGATATAAAATGAGGCGATTACTGCGCATTTGCAACATGAGGAACTTAAAAATTGAATGAATTCTACTGAGCATTTTGAAATAGAAATAAGAGCATTTACAAGGATTTTAATAATTCGTGCTAAACTTAGGGTTAGTCCGTTGTATAATCTATGAAATAAAACGTAAGACAAAAATATGTAAAATTATACAGCGTCTCTTAGATTCGAACTGGAGTTTTTCAAAACTTTCTAGATCTCTACTCCATTACTCTAGAGCAGTAGACAAGTAAATTTCGAAGTTCGATTAAACAGTCATAGTTTAAAATACAATGCGTTTTTAGTCTGAAAGCTAAATGAAAAAACAAATAAAGAATTGGAGCGATTTTTACTCGTAAGCAAGAAGTGGAATACAAAAATTTTATTAATTCTACTGACATTTTGAGATAAAAATTTATTTTTTGAAGTACAATAATTTTAATTATTCGTAGTAAGCTTGGAAGTTAGTCTGTTATATAATAAACAAAATAAATTTAATATAAAAAAGGAAAAAAAATATATGAAACTATCCATCTTGTACCAGATTCGAAATAACGGTCGAAAAATATTCCAAATCGACACTCCACTCAAACAATGAGGTCACGCATTCTTCGAGAGCTGGAGAGGTGCAAGAACAGAAATTCGATCAAACGATGATAGTTTCAAATACAATTGAGTTTTGGGTCTGAAAACTCAATGTTATGAATTGGTGTTGAAAGTAAAATTTAAAAGTAAAATTGAAAGTAAAATTTAAAAAATTATATCAATTCTATTGATATCTTGACATGAAAATTTATTTCTCTGAGTACAATGATTTTAATGAAGAGTGGTGACCTTAGTGTTAATTTGATGCCTAATATACAAAGTAAATTTTTGAAAATTCAAGAACAATGTATAACTCAACAGTATCTTCTAGACTGGAACAAGAGTTCTGCGAAACATTACGGACCGGCAAGCCGCCCAAATCATCATGCCACTCACCCCTCGAGGGTCGGAGAGATGTAAGCTTCAAAGATCAAATACACAATCAGATTGTGAATTGCTCAAGACTTTTTGGTCTGAAAACTAAATAATTTGAATTGAAGATATTTCTGCGTATGAGTAAGATGTAACATTTAAAAAGTGTATTAATTCTACTGACATTTTGTGATAAAAATTCTTTCATGTCAGTGATTTTAATAGTTCTTAGTAAACTTAGGTTTGTCTAATGAATCATATACAAAATAATTTTTTTTTAAAAAAAAGATGAAAGCATATCAAACTACAGAGCGTCTTCCACATTCGAAACATAATTCTGCAAAGTATTCTGAATCGGTATTCTGTTTTTTTTTTCACACTTTCCTTGGCAGTAGTTGAGATGTAAGCTTCGAAGTTCGACAGTCATAGTTAAAAAAAAAAAAAGATTCTGATATAAAAACTCACATGCTATGAAAGTGGGGATATTTCGGAGCATGCACAAGAGATAGAATTTAAAAACTGTATTAATTCTTCAGATATTTTAAGATAACTTATTATTAGGATTAAAATTTATTTTAGGGAGTACAATGTTTTTAAGTTCCTAACTGAAGACTTGCAAAGCATCATAAATCACAGCGCCGCTCTGTTCATCTTTCCTCAAGCTTCCAATTAAGCTTTTTAGTACTGCGGTGGCAGCGGATAGAGCTAGGCCCGAACTCCTAATCATATGATTAGTAGCCGGGTAACATGCCGATCGAGCTAAAATGACACCTCAGCTCGAGAGATGTTATCTGGATTATATAACTTTCACCACAGTACAATTAATTTGTAATAGCGCATAAGTTTCGTAATTCGATAGGTTCCTTATATAAAACCCAGTGCTATAAATAGAAGTGCTTCTTGCACAAGTGCAACTTCGTTACAACCAAACTTGTTGATTCATGCATTTCATTCATTCATCCGTAGATCATAATTTAAGTATTGAATAGAGAACGATCACCTTTGACCCAGTACCCCCAGTGGTATTAGTGAACTTTGTGACCACAACAGATTTAACAAGCGTCAGCCACACACTCGGTTAGTCTTCAGCCGGCGAGGTTCGAACTCGGAGCACAAGGAATGCGAATCCAATGCCCTTCCAACCAGGCTATCGTGGCTTGATAATTGCACTTACAATAAATAATTGATCAAAAAATTATACTAGCGTTGAATTTTCAAAGCCAATTGAGGCAACGCAAAACGAATTAATTTTCTACACTGGTTGGGGTAAAGCAATACAGTTGAGAAATTTTTAATTTTCTTTATTCTGTATCATTTTAATGCGTAAGTACTTCAAAATGAATCCAACAAATCGGTTAATTAACAATATTTAATTTTAAATGCATCAAACATTAAGAAAATAAGCAGAATCGTTTGAAATACTCGGCTGAAAAGAGATTAAGCCTTACCTCATTGGCCTGGTAAAAGAAGAAATTGAATTCATTACTTTTTGGGATGTTATTAGCAAATAGCACTAGGCTCGAACTCCCAATCTTATGGTTAGTAGCCGAGTGTCATGCCGATCAAGCAAAAGGGACCCTTCAGCTCGAAGGATATTAATTGGCTTATATAGAAATCACCACAGAATATTCTCCCAGTGAGTTGGCGAACGATACTTATGTGAAGTGTTGGTAGTGATGTTGATAACTTGCCGTATTTAATATGCGTCTAGATCTCTGAGTCACCGATAGAGGGCGCCACGACAGTTGAACGAAGCTAAGGGCGAAGGTTGCATTTATCCAAGGTCGGTCGTCAAGTTACCATTGTTGGTGATAGGCGGATAGCGCTAGGCCCGAACACCCAATCTTATGGTTAATAGCCGAGCATCATACCGATCAAGCAAAAGGGACCCTTCAACTCGAAGGATATTAATTTATTTATATAGAAATCACCACAACTTATTTAGCAATGGAGAAATGAAGATTTTTGGCAATAAAGTTAGTTTTCAATTAATTATAAAAAAATTAATGAATTAAAATTTTAAAAAGCTGTATTAATATTAAATTTCATCCACTCTAAGCTTTAAAAAATTAACTTGAATTTGAGTAGATGAATAAAAAGTATTTATAACAAATTTTCAAGTTATACTTCATAATTTGAACAACTAAGCAATAAATTATTTTGATACCTAAATAAAAATAATAATTAGAATTATGAAGCAAATGAAAATGTCATTAATCGAATAAACAACATATTTATTTCTAAATTTAAAACAAAAAAGAAACAGATAAAAGCTGAAAATTATGGTTTGTGATAACAAATATTAAATACAATTCTTAAAATTGAAATAAATTCTTAAAATTTACGAAAAATAATCTTACTCTATTCTACAAATTGAAAGCAATATGTTTGTCTACGTTATGTTTAAAAAATTCCCAGTATGGCCAAGAATGGCTTTAACACCAATAAACTACACAAAACCCATCAACCATATCACAAGGCCATTTAGATCATTCTAATTCATTCAATCATTCTCAATTCTTTTTTTAACATTAAATCTAAACATTGTTTCTTCTAGAAAACTCGAAACTCTTATGTCTGATTAAACAGGAATTTTTTTGTAGATTGGAAAATTGGCCCAAGCCACCCAAGTGATGAACTACCACTATGGTTTTCATTTATATATTTTTATTTATCTCACGGGGGAAGGTAGCAAAAATTTGATTATGTAGTTAAGGAATATTAACTAATGATTCTTTTTTTTAAACTTATTATTTACAGAGCAGTTTTTGCGATAACTGTTTTCATTAAAATAATAAATAATATGGAAAAAATGACTGTAACTTTGATAACGTGATAACAAATTTTTTAGTGTTTTGTCAAACTTGGGATTATTGTTAACGTAAACAAATACAAATTTTTTTGTATATATTTTAAGTGCAATCTTCTCAGGATAATTGTAAGAGAATTTATTTAGTAAATTCTCTTTCAGCTGCTTTTATATGGTAAATTCTGATGCCATGACTCAACATATTAAATCCCGTAAGTGCTTATTCTATTTTACTTTACCATTATTTAATATTTAAACATATTGTTTGCATTTAGACAAATATAGTAACATTATTTTTGTAAATTTTTAGAATTTATTTCAATTTTAATATTTGGATTTAATATCTTCTATCCGAAACCATGATTTTCAGCTTTTATCTCGCTTCTTTTTCGTTTTAAATTTAGAAATAAATATATTATTTATTCGAATAACGATATTTTCATTTACTTCATTATTCTAATTATTATTTTTATTTGGGTATCGAATAATTTATTGCTTAGTTGTTCAAATTACGAAGTATAACGTTGAAAATTTGTTATTAATAGACATAGCATTAAAACTAGTGTTTATTTACTATGCATTTGATAAATCATAATTTTTATAACAAAGTAGCATGATTATTCATGTTTCTCTTTGGTGACTTATTGTTTTTAACTGTGTTTAATCTGTAAAATTAATAAATTATATAATGTTCCACTTTATATTTAAATATTAAATTTCCTTATTGAATTTAAGCTTTTGAATAGTAAAATGAGAATATATATATGACTCATTTATAGATTTTTCTAATTTTTTTTCTTTATTTCAAGTACTGATGTCAAGTTATAAATAGATGCAAATTGAAATCAGTAATACTAGATATTTCATGACTTGCTTTCATCACAAAGCTTATTATTTCTGTATATTTATATATCTACTCAGTTATTACTACTGCTACTATTGATATATCTATCTACATAAAGAAATTTTCACCCTTGATGAAAATATTTTGAAGATGAATAAGAAATATTTTGTATTACTTTTTTATTTTAATAATTTAAAATAGGAATTAAAACAACCCTAAAGTAAATAATAATTCTATTAATTATAAATTCTATTGCAAAGTTCTGGTAATAGTGAAGTTTAGTGTGACCCTTTCAACGTCAAAGATGCCTTTTCTCCAATAAAGATGGTGGACAAAGGAAACTAACACTTCTGTGGAACAGTTACAGTTACCACTTTCCACATTATAATTATGATTTTTTTGCTCGTAATTATTGATTTTCGGACTGTCTGTGTTGGTCTGCTTAGTGCAGAGCAAAAGTTAGAACTTGCCATGACTTCAGCATCTGTTGAAGGCATTGGGCAGAATTTTTAAACTTAAAAATACATCCTTTGTCTTTGCTAGCACATTTAACATAAGGACTGTACAAATAACAGGAATAGTACATATAAACATGCATCTTTTTCTAACTTTATGAATTCATTAAAAAAAATTATATATTGTTACTTTTCTATTAGCTGGGCATAAATGTCATCAATTGTGAGCCAATTGCTAGTCAAGTCACACAAGCAAAGCGAATAACAAAACAGTCAACAGAATTTTACATAATTTGCAATTTTTCGCTTGCACCTGGCTAACAGAAAAGTACCAAAATATCTGTATATTTCCCTCGCTCATTATCCATTCTGCTCGTTTGAAATACTTTCTTCCATCCCATTTACCTGACATCCATTCTTGCATAATTGCTGTCATAACAAATTATTAAGAGAATCAACTGATAGAGCAACAAAAAAATTACAAGAACTGTGAAGAATGCCATTGTATCTGACAATTTAAATTTAGAATGCAGACGATTTTGCAAAATAAGAATTCAGATGATTTTTTAAAGTGCATACTGACAGTTAAAAATTGCAAGAGAATAAATATATTCATTTCATATTAACATTAAAAATAAAATTGCAGTGTCTTATTAGTTGTAAAAAACTTTTAACTATAATAAAGAACAAAATTAAAATCTTAAATCAATAATTTTTATTATTTTTAACGTTTTTCATAAAATAGTCAACCACTGTAAAAAGTAGTAAACAAATCAGCTTTAGAGTTGCTAGTAGTTCTGTTTGGTTGCAATATTGGTGGAAACTCAGGCAACAGACTAATCTTCACTTCAACCCAAGGTTCATAGTTGTAATTGAATTTGTTCCTATTAAAAAAAAAAAAAACATTGATGCAGCTGTTTTTATTTAAATGATTGTGATCCAATTTCATATCAATTTTAATCAAACCATCTTTCCTCATGATTGCATTTTGTATAAGTATGAGCAAAGTGTTTTTCGAATCTATCTGACTATACAATTTTGAAAAGAATAGTTTATTTCATTCATTAGACAAATATTATGAGAATAGGAAGAGAAAATTGCGGACTAAGCTAGGTTATATAGTTTTAGGCCTATAAAAATTCTGTATAAATTAAGTGTATCTTCATATAAGAGAAATGCTTTAGTTTACAGAATTTATGATGATAATCACTCAATTAATTCAAAAAATGAAAGTAAATTAATTCAAATAGGGATTTTCTGTTTAATGAGAAAAAAATTGCAATTTATATTTAAGATGTTTTTCTTTGTATTGCAGGATTTTTTATGGTATTTTTTTATATTTTCATCTTATTAATAATTTAAAATTAATCATGTGAATGATTTTGATGAATTGCATCTTATCACATCAAAAGAAGTTTTTCTTTAAAATTGCATATTGGAAATTTTGATTGATTAGTTAAACTGTCAAAATGCCAGACTTAGTTGGTAAACAAAGCTGACAATATCTCTGGAAACTGTTAGGGATTGGCATTTTCACATTGATTGTATAATTTTACATCATGATCTTCCATGTGAAATAAAAATTAGTATAGTTACAAGATGGGAGACATCAACACACACACATATTAAAAAAATATATATTATAAGTATAAGATTTTTTTTTATTTATACATCATAGGTCTTCCTTTTGCTGGAATTACAATTTGTATCTGATGTGAAATTATCAGATACAAACCACATGCTGCATTCAGAGATATATGTTAACACTCAAATTGTGAAATTCAGAAAGTGTCCTTTTGAGGGGGATTGACTTTACAATTTGTTTTCCAAAATACTCTGTAACGATTCGATTATATTGATATAGAGTTCTGAAGGGATCACATGAAGTGCCTTAATTCACTGCCATATTTATAAAACCAGTCTCGAGCAATTCCACCGATTTGAATAGGTATATTATCATCTTGGAAGGCTGGTGAATTATTAGGAAACACAGTTTGTTGCATTGGTTGAAAATGGTCATTTAGAATACATCATCTGTAATATGACCATTCAGAACAAAAAGGGAACCAAATCTACAATGTGATGTCGCATCCCAGATCATCACTGAAAATGTTTTTCACCGTAAGCCAAAGACAGTGAACTTGATAGGTTTCTGGTGGTATTCGCCAAATGTAAACATATCTGTTTGTTGGGCATAATGTGGATGATGATTCCTCTGACCATACCACAGAGTTGATTATATTATTTTCTCATTGTTCTTGTGTCCAATATTAATGCTGATGACCCCTTATTTGTTGTCAACAATGGTTTTAAAATTGTGACTGTACCTTGAATATTTGCTGTTTGCAGTTCATGTCAAATGGTTTTTAATGAAAATGCTTCCTTGTACATTTGTCTTAGATGTTGTCTGGGATGCTGTTACATTGTGCTTTTTTGCCACAAACTGTTTCAAAGCCCTTCTGTATCTGTAATTCAGCTTTGATAGCTACTGCTTGCATTTTAAATGTTTTTTCATATGCTTACATCACAGTTGACACTGTACTTCAAATACCTTGAAGAATCATTACTGAGGCAACAATCAAGTCTCTTTAAAATCTGTGGCCATATGCAATTTTAACGCAGAAATATATTTCACATCTGACTTCTTTTACTGCTAGTAGTGGACTAATGTATATACTTTTTCATTCACTAGGTGGCATCCCTTACCATTAGAAGATAGAAATATATGAGAGGTTTCTTGCAAGTGCTATTTTTTTTCACAAAAGTTCATATTATTTTGCCCAGCCCCTGTGTGTGTGTGTGCATATATATATATATATATATATATATATGCTCACATATTTGTATATTTCTTATAGACAGTGCACAATGAAGTAATATTTTTTTAATGTCTTTTGAATAAGGCTGGTAGAAAAGAACAATTGACAATATATATAAAGGTTTCATAAAAAAAATGTTTTTTTTTTTTTTTAAAAAAAAGATATCAGTGTAGTGGTTAAAGCAGAAAAATTATGTGATGTGTTTTTTTAAAGAAATATATTGAAAAATGGTATTTTTGTGATTTTTTCATGAAAATGATGGTCGATAGGGGGACAAGTAACTAATATTTAAGGAGTCGTGAGTTTTCTTATGAAATGAAATTTGTAGAAATCACAGAATTGCAGCAGAGATATCTTGTTTTCTACCTGTTTTTTTAGACACACACACACTGTCTTTATCCATTCAATTTTGTTCTCGTATTTCAAAATTTTTGGAATTTTTTTTCTTTTTTTGTATGTTTAATTGATAAAACATGTTATAAAAGAACTTAAATTTATTATTTAGTTTTATTATTTCTTTAATACAAAAATGACAATTTTCTGTCTTTTGCTTATAAATCCTGTTGCTATATCCCATTTTTGAAAACCTATCTGATGTAAATAAAATGGTTTTAATTATCTTGCGTAATATGCTTTGATGAAAAATTGGTACTTTTTCCAATAGCCAGAATACCTATAAATGTTGCAACAACTTTTAATTTTAACTTATAATCAATGTTAGTAGGATTTTACAGACATATTGTTCTTATAGCACTTGTGCACTTCTTTTCTGTTGCATTCACAAAGAAATTATGCTACTAACCAAAATTTATGTTTGATGGAATTCTTGTAAAGCTGATAGATAATCTTACATGGATATAATTTCAATTATCTGAGATAAAGTAAAGGGTTTTTAGGTCATTGATATCTAGTTTAGGTTAAATTAGCATACTCATCTTTAACTTATCCCATCATTTACGACATTTAATTTTTTAGCCCTTAGTTTAAGTGATAATAATTATCTAGTTTCATATGCCTTGCATTCATTTCTGGTACCACAAGTCCTCTGTTTTTTAATACAAAACAAGTATAAAAAAGTGTGTGTGTGTTAATATCGGAATTTGAATTTACTGAATAACTTTTTTATAAGAATTTTTAAAGTTTATATACACTAAAATTAAGTAGAAGATAAACTAATGTAGTATATTAATTTATCTTGTAAGGTTTTTGTGGGTGGGTGTATTTGATGTTTAAAGAGGATAAATAATAATGGGATATATTTGTTTCATTTTTGAAAACTAATAATATATTTATCATAAAAGTTTTAAATTCCAAAAGTTTTCTTATATTTCAGTTTCATAGTGATAAATATGTATGAATAATTAGCACCAGTCTAATTATTTGAAAACTGAATCCTCATTTTTGTAAATACCATTTATATACTGTTAGCAGTAAGAAAGGAATAAAAACCAATAAATAATCATTGCTGTTCATTAAAAAAATTGGAGAAAATATATGATTTTGAAAAAGGGATTTCCCCCCTGCCAGAGTTTTTGCTTTGTTCAAGTTGTTGATTTTAATAGGTATACGAGTGCATAAAATAGGTTTCTGTGGAAAGTATAATTTATAATACTTATCATAAATGAACTTTGTGATAAATTCAAGTATTTATTTCTTGTTGCTTCATATAATTGGTATATTAAATTTAATTTAGGTTCCACTACAGTAGAAAAGTCAGATGAGTTAACGAAAACTGAATGGATGGAAAAGATTAGGGGATTACACATGCAGAGGGCTGATATGAACAGGTTAATCATGAATTATCTAGTGACAGGTAATTACTCTAGAATTTATAATTTGGTACTTTTATATTAACTTCATGGCATTAATGGCCAGAAGTCCAGTAATGCCATAGGCTGATAGCATGCTATTGTGGAACTTTAAATTTCCTTTGCAAATACAGTCAATATAACTTGCTATCTTTGGTGATTTTTTTTTTTTTTTTGCCATATGTAAACAATTACTTTCAATTTTTGCATAACAATCGGATTTTAACTTCTTTTTTATTTGACGAAAGACCTTCAAGAATAATGTGTAATATTTCACTAACATCTACAATTTATAATTTTTAATAAGTGCTTATGTTTTTTTTTTAAATATCTATTTGGGGAAAAAAATCAATATTTATTTTTGGTTGAGAGAAAAAAAAAAGAAGGTAAAATGCTTTTATTATTATTTTACACTATTAGAGCTTAAAATCAACATTACTGTTATTAATTCAGAATGAAAACTCTGTTACAGTACAACTTACACAAAAAATAAGAGTATTGTTTTTCTGAAATGAAATAAGTATATGAAAGTTTTTTTCCATCCCCCCCCCATTTGGTCGTTTCTAATTCTTTTGTGTATGTATGTGTTTCAAGTGATGAAAAAGTTTTGATTTTGAGTAGTCAAGGATATTGTGGCCTTTAATTTAAAATTTTCAAAATCATTATGCAGAATATTATTTACAAAAATTCAATTGTTAAATTTAAATTTTGTTTGCTGACAAAAAATTGTGTATGTAAAAACACAATCTAGCTATTGAAATATCAGTTTTATCTGAATTCAAGCTTATTTAAAGGTTCCCAATCTCATAGATACAGATTTAAAATTTTCTTAGAATGTTTTTTTAAGTATTTAAGGCATTGTAAATGTAAAGAAATATATAATTAACACCATCAATAATAAAACTATAACCTTTTTTCCCTTAAATGATATATTTAGAAACCACATCAGTTTAAAAGATTTGTATGCCAAGTTAAATTTAGGGTTTAAAAAATGAAGTATTAAGGAAAAAATATTGCATTTTTTTAAAAAAAAATAAACAGATTATAAGTAAAGCTGTTAAAAAACTCTTAAGAATTAGAATATTATTCTTGCAAAAGTTAATTGGTTAAATTTATGTGTAAGTTTGGTCTAATTTAGGTGCAATTTTTGTAAGAATTTGATTTTCTCTTTATATTGAAAAGGAGTTTATTATAGAAAGGGTATTTTTCAATTTGATTTCATAGTCATTAAAGAGATCAAATATAGCTTCTAATAATATTTATCTTAATAGTGATCATATAAGATGTACATTGATTAAATGTAAATGCACTGTTAAAATTAGTAATGATTAATTATCATTATTTTTTCATTGTAGAAGGATTCAAAGGTGCTGCAGAAAAATTTCGCATTGAATCAGGTGTGCAACCTTCTGTAGATCTTGATACCTTAGATGAAAGAATTAAAATTAGAGATGCCATTCAGAGTGGCAAAATACAAGAAGCTATTGAAATGGTCAATAATCTTCATCCTGAGCTGTTGGATTGTGATCGATATCTGTTTTTCCACCTACAAGTATGATGCTTTTATTTTTTTTTAAATATTAAACCTTTATCATTTTAATAAAGATTTAAATCATGAGTTATTTGAAGCAATACTAGCTGAGTGAGAAGGTAGCTTTCTGTGGGTAAGATAATGAAACAAGAGGCATATATAGGTTTTCAGAACTGTCAAGTGTGGTAATCATGGCATAATTACTTATTTGAGAAATTAATTTAATAAGGCATAAATTAGTAGATTTATGCACTTGCTGTTATTGGCAAGTGAACAGTAGTCGGATATGCTTTTGATTAATCATCTGTTTGTTCGGATGTCAAGTGAAGTGAATTCACTGAAAATTCATGGAACAAAATGTGAGATAATGATAATTTAGAATTAAAAATAGTTTATTTATAAATTAATCACTGAAGTTCCGGATATTTTTCAGTCATAAACATTATATCTAGCTATTAAAAAATTGTATTTTTACCATCTAAATAAGTATTAAAAAATTTAAATATTTATTAAGTACATATGTACCTAATTTGGTTTAATGGTATCAGTGGCAAGCCTTTCAAACTGATAGGTGAGGATGCAATTAGTTCAAGCAAACATCTTGATTTGGGGTTCTTCTAAATATTCCTATCACTAGAAACAGGAACTTTAAAGTAATATATATATATCCTGAATCTGTGATTTCAAAAACATTACCTTTTAATAAAACATTATTTAGTGAAACTGAATTAATTAGAACTCATAGTGATTGCATTAAAATTTATTTTCGTGATAAATTGAAAATATTTTATAGAACAATGCTAATAATCCTGGAAAACAGTTACGCTTTTTCAAGAAAAACTTTCTTTGACTTTAAAAATTCCTTGTTCTTTATATCATTAATCTATGTCTTTGTTAGTTCCTTGTGGATGCCTTTGTGTTTGTAGTTGATTTTATAGTTGCAAGAGGATACGTTAAATGTAATGTAAATGAAAAACATCATAGCTGCCTTTATAGGGACACTTCTGTTCAAATATATTCCAAATAGAGATAAATATATGTAGATATAGTATATATAGTATAGTACAAATAGAGATATAGTATTTTTCTCTTATTATCAGCAGTTTCTACAGTAAATTTTTTTAAAAATTTAATGCTAAAATTTGAACATTCTTCATGCTGATCTTAGGGTGCAATTCTAAACTTATGAATATGACATTTTGTTGAATAAAGTAATGAGTTATATTGTGATTTTGCTTGAAATAAAGAAAATTTGAACAAATAGTTGGTTTGTACATGTTTTAAAAAAAATTATTTACAGTCATTTAAATATTTATTGAGTTCTCTTCATTTTATTCCTGATTTTTTTTTATGTATTCCAAATTTTTCTTTTCTTTAATTACAATAAGCAATGTGCTCTGTATTTTAGTGTACCACAATAAGCTAATTGTGCTTTATTTTACATATAAAGAATGAAAAAAATTTCGATTATCGTTATAATACTTTTCTATTAAATATTGCTTTTCCTGAGAAAAAAAATTGCTTCAATCTTTATATTTACACACTATTAGTGTCAGTCTTTTGTTAATCTCTTTTTAATATTGATGTGTGTGTTTTCTAATTTAAAATTCATTTATAAATGAGTAATTCCTATACAAGTGAAATAATAGTAAAAATTAATTTTAGATAATTTAATGCTTAAATTTGTATAGGTCATTTACTTCCTTTTTTGCTATGTATGTTTCCATTTTAAAAGCATTACTTTTTAAATTTGTAAGAAATGTATTTTTTTTTTCATGAACACAAAAAACTCACAATTTATTAAATTATATTTTCAGCAACAACATTTAATTGAGCTCATTCGGCAAAGAAATATAGAAGAAGCCTTAAAATATGCTCAAGAACAATTAGCTGAACGTGGTGAAGAAAATCGTGAGGTTCTTGCGGAGCTAGAAAGAACATTGGCATTATTGGCTTTTGATGAGCCTGAAAAATCCCCTTTCGGTGACCTCTTGCATCCCTCTCATCGTCAAGAAGTAAGGATTTTTTCAATTTAATAGCTTTTTAATATTTATATGATAAATTACTTTTAAAGTGAATGTGATAGTTGTCTATCTACTTGCATAAGTTCATTTGCAAATCATATCTTTAGATAGCAGACTGATCTAATTATAATTTTTTAAAATAAAATTCATTTCATTCTTGGAATTAGAAGTTTAAATTATATCTTTTCAAATATAGAATATAAAAAAGTATATAACTTATAATATATAGGCATTATAAATTAATGTCTTGAACCCTTCTTTTATGCATATTCTTTTGTCATCTAATCCTAGTTATTTGAAACAGAGTTTTTGAATTATATGTTGGTTCTTTTAGAAAATCAAAGTATTATCAAGAAAATTATTGCTGTCTCTTCAAGACTTTTTATGCAAATAGATGTGCATTTCATGAAATATGTAATAAAGAAACTTGTAATTATGTTTAAAGAAGAATTGACTTTTATTGTTTTCTATTTACATGTGAAGCATATGTGAAAATTAATGATGGAGAAAGCATTTAGAATTTTAAAATCTTGTAGTTCTTTTAATTGTGGTATTTTTATAAGATCTTAACTATTCAAATTTTAAAAATATGCACATGTGCTTTGTAAATATAAATTGTTACATTTCTTTATGGAAATTAGTAAAAAAAAGAGTGATAATCATTATTCATGATTAATTGGTATTATCTACAAATTTACCTTATAGTAATTAATACATGTTTAATGTGGCTAAAATATTAATTTATTGAAAAAAATTACAATATGTATCATCCTTCTTCAATAGAGCATCTAATATTGAATAATCAGAAACAGATGACTGAAGAGAGCTGAACTTATGTTAGAAAGAAATTGATGACATATATGCCAGATAAATTCTTAATCTTAATTTGTGAAGAAAGTAAACAGACATAATTTATTACCAATATCTGAAAGTAGAAAACCATGCTCTTTTAATTGTCTTTTATATGTTTTGTTCATTGTATACATATACTTTTCAAAATGAAGACCTGTTGTGTCATATTGCCATCAAAAAAATGTAAATACAGTTCTTGTTTTAAAGTTTGTAGCATTCTAACTTTACTTTTTTATTCGTCTTGTAAACTACACAGATGTAAACAGAATCTTTCTTCTTAAGATTTCAGCAATAAAAAATCAATGATGAAATGTTTGATGACACAATGAAAACAGTTTGAATTTCGAGGCAACATCGCTATTAATTTTTTAAAATTAGGAGAAAAAAAAACCCCAAAATGTAAGAAAAGTTTGTACAATTATTGAATTGATATCATTAAAAAGACTTTTTTTTCGTGCTGTGATATTTCTTCAAGTTATTTCAGAAATACCCAAAAATTTCCTTAATTTTTTTTTTTTTTAAGAAATCACTCTAAGGTGTTTATGTTTACTTAGCAAAGTATATATGTGCCAAATTTCAGAACTGTTGGTCAAATGAGTTGTTCTATAGAATGCCAAAAATCATTCATCTATATTATTAGTAGAGGCAATCTTTATACATTTCTTTTCCTGTGTATTTGATCTTTCATGAATTGGTAAAGGAAATTTTCTTTATTAATTTAGTAATTTTTTTAAAGCATACATTAAACTACTAACTTTCCAGAATATTTTTACAAAATATATAAAAACTGTCAATATCAGATAAGTGTTTTCAAATACTCCTAATTTTCTGCTTCCTTATGGACAAGAATAATTAAAAACTGAAATTTTTTTCTTAAACATAATTAAAAAGGGGAACTTCATTTTTTTAAAAAAAATACACTACTTCTTTAATTCAAATATGAAAACAATTCTATTTCTGTTTATAAGTCAAATAAAAGTTTAATTTTACTTGCTTCTCAAAAATTGATTAGAGTAATGTTCTCTGTCTGGGATAAAGCTTCCAAATCAACTAACATTGAAAACTTCCAAAACAAAGATTTGTTTTGTTTTGAAAATATAATAGTTGTGCGTAATTCTTTTTTCTGGTTTAGGTGGCTTTTCATGACCTGTATTGGTTTTCATGTAAAATTTCAACTGCACTAATTGTTTCACATGTCTAAAATTGCTTTGATGATTTTAAGAATATTTTTTCATTACTAATGAAAATAACTGATGACTTCCAATAAAATATTATTGGATTTAAATTATAGTAAGTCTTTAAAAAGATTTATAACTTTAAACAATTTTTATTGCACAAATATTTATCTATGCATGTATATTTGTTGTCATAAAATGAAAAAGGGAGGAGGGGGTAAATTAACCACTCTTTCATGAGTACCTCTTTAGCTCAGTAAAATCTAATGAAAAAACTGTGATCAAAGCCAAAAATTTTAAGTGTTACAAATGTACGTACTTATCTATGTACACTTGTATAATGTATATATGTTTAGAATAAATGAGAAAAAAGTAAATAAAAAAATAGGCTGTATATCATGAGCAATCCTTTCATTCAGAGAAGCCTAATGTGGAAGGGGATGTAATCAGAGGCAATAATAATAATAAATAATTTCCTGTCTGGCAGATGCAGTTTTGGACATTTGATGGGGAGAGGGTCTAAAAATTCCATGAATAGTAGAATTATTAAATTGAAACAAGTTTGCATACCTTTAAATACACCTTATTTTCTTGTCTGTAATTGATTTTTATCTAAAATTGTATTAAATTATTAGAGCAATGCATGATATAATATATTTTTATTTTTACTTTAACAGATAGCCAGTGAAGTAAATGCATCTATTCTAGAAATGGAAAATAGAGAATCTACTACACCAAAAATTGCAACTCTAATGAGAGTCATGCTTTGGATACAAGAAGAACTTGAAAAGAAAAAAGTGAAATATCCCAAAATGACTGATATTGCCACTGGTACGATTGAAGATCCAAAATGAATGCTCATTTGTTTAAAATTTATTTCTTAATATAATGGGAAGGAAAGACTCTTCATGTGATGGAAAAGGAAACTTTTTCATTATTATATTTATTGTAAATATTTGCATTTTGTTTGCCTTATTAACTTTCAAAACATAGTTGAATGTAAATTTATTTTCCTAGCTCTTAATAAATATCAATTTTTATGAAAAACTGAAATATTTAATTGAAAAAAAAAATCTGTTATGAGCACTTAAGGCTGGTATATTGAAACTTGGCATATGATTTTTAAAATTTACTTTAAAAAAAGCTGGGATAAAATCAAATACCTAAAGTTTAAACACTATATTATAAAATCAGGTTAAAATGCAGTTTTTAATATATTTAGAAGTTATATAATAATAGTTTTTTTTAAATTAGAATTGCCATACCTGAAAATAATGGATTTTTCTATTTGTTTACACAGCATGAGTTTTTACAAAAACAATCGAATGAAATACAAATTATTGTATAACTAGAAACTTAAAAAAAATCTTTTTAACTTTAAACATTCCTTAAATACTAATGGACTAAACAATAGTGGATCAAAAAGTATCAAAACATTGCTTTCCCACCATGTAATGAAATTTTCCTTGTAATATGCACACACATACTAATTCTTGTTTGTGTTACTCCTGTGTATGATAACATAACTTCCTACTGAAGTATTTGTTTTGTATAGTTATTAGAATGTTTTTAAAACAGTGATTTTAATAAATGATTTTCATTTTGTGACTAATTTATGGATACCCTCTATATATAAGTAAACTGTTTTCTGAGAATTCAGTTTTAAGATGTTATATAAAATTTCATTTGTTATAGTTTCACATTCATTAATTTCATTTCACTTCCATAAAGATTTCTGAACTAGCATGAATAGGATTTTCAGTTACTTTTTGCTATTGTCTTAGTTACATCTTTTTAATTCTAAAGACTTTATAATGTGCCTTAGATAGTATTAATAATTAATATTACAATCATAGTTTTTTAAACTTATTTTGGATTTATTTACAAGATTAAATTCTTTAATGGTGAAAAGTTTTTAATATTTATACTAGTTTGATTTAAATTACCTGCCTTTGGAGAGAAGCTAGTTCATGGAAATATTGCTCGTTTTTAATTTAAATCAAAGCTGCACTTTACTTGATTAGTACAGTTTGCTAAATAGAGATCATTATGATCAAATCCAGTGTGATCTTTTAAAAACCTTCTTGCATAGTCTCTAATAAAGGTTGTTATAACCCTCCCCACCTCACAAAAAAACTGTGAATCTTGGGAAAGATAGGGATTACCTTGAGTGGTGTTGTTTTATAACAGTTGCAAAACATTAACTTTTGGCATGAATTCTGCGTTTTTACTGAATCGACTGTACTGCCTTTGGTAAGTGTTTAAAAAAATTAATCCCTGTCATGTGGCCATATTGTCAAAAAATAAAAATCGAATTAGTGTTTTAGATACATTTTTTCCCAACTGATCGAAACCAAAGTTTAAAAAATCTGATAAAAAATGGCCAAACCCTTGTTTAATGTGGCTCAAAATTATAGAATTTATCCAACTAGTTCTCTACATTTTATAGTTATCATGCTTATATTTGAATAGTTGAACAGGGAGACGTCCTCTGGATAAATCTGTTTAACCCTTTATCTCCTTAATTATGTTGCCATCAATTTTCCAACTTTATTTTTGTACCAGTAGTTAAGTTTCCTTGCAGAATAATCCCAGAGAACTCAAGAGAAAAATTTTAATTAATAGAAATATCTTAATTAGAATATTAATTAAATATTTTTCATTCCTACTTTAGCTATTTGAGTAACAGTCTGTGTTTTTTTAGAATACCATTGGCAAATATAGTCTTATTACAAAAATATCCATATTTAAATGATACTTCATCAGTAGATAAAGGGTTAAATTGTCTAAAATTTGATAGAAAATACAAATTTGATTTAAAGACTCTTTATTAAATTTCATGTGTCTAATCCAAAGTGTTTTTGAGTTATTTTTGCCACAGATGCATATTCCAAAAATGTGTTTTTCGGACTCAGAAGTCTGAAATGTAGAGATTCATCTAAATTTGAAGTTCGAATTTTTTGAAGATTACAATACTTTGCCTGAACTTCATATAAAAGTAAAATATATATACTAGCCACCTTTGGCGACCAGTTGGTTCACCAATATTAATGCTGGCTAAAAGGTTCAATTAATATTTTGTATAACTTTTTCTCATATTAGATTTTTCAGCAATATATTTTTAAACTTCAAATTTTGGCAGTCATATAATTCACTTATGTTATTGCTAGGCTTTAAGCAGTTCTGTTTGCTGTATTATGCAGCTCTAATTTTCTATAATGCCCATAAAGTTCAATTCTAAATTAAAGGGGAAATAAGGAAACTACAGTATTTTATACATATATTATTATATTGAATCCCATATTTTATAAAATATGGGAATATATATTATTATATATCCCCATATTTTAGTGAATCCCAGCATATCTTTAAAAAACTTATAAGAACTGAAAACAATGAAAAAGTCGTTCGGCATTGAAGTCTTATGAGCTTTACAGAATAATTTTCATTACTTATAAAATCTTTGAGAATTGTTGAACAAAAATTTCACGGATTCAACGGAAAATTCAGTTTTTATGTTTAAAAGGATATAAACATTATCAATAATAATATTTTACTTTTTCGGTTTTTAAATATATTTCAAAAAATTATGGAGTTTAAATTTTAGACAGTCCTTTAGTTCTAAGGAAACATTCTGCAAAATATTTTTGACTCTTCAATTTTTAAATAAATAAATGTGCGTTTTTATCTTCAGCTATCAAATGGACCGCTTTATGAAGTTTTGAATCAGAATAGTTTAGCCTAAGATTATGAAAATGTTGATTGTTCTTAGTCTTGAGAAATCTTGGGCTCTGATTGGGGTATCATTTTTAAGAAGTTCGATGAAGTGATCTTAAATCGCCCGTTTTCATTGAATGGTATTCAAATTTGCATAAATCAGTTTTAGTGACATTTAATGGATTGCAGAAAGGTATATTATAATTATAAAAATAATATATATTTTTTAATATTTCAATGAGCGAAGCAAAGTTTTTATACTCGGAAGATTTTGAGATGGAATTTTGAAAAAATCATTGCTTTTCTGAAAATTAAAGTTCGTGCAATCAAAGTTCGCGATCTTTTCAAGAAAGTTTAAACTTTATTTTCTAAAACCGGTTTAAACTAGTTAATTATTTAAATTACTTAAGACAATGATATAAAATATGATAATGCTCTCACGTGATAGCATGAAAATAGCGATAGCAGATTTCAGTTTTTATTTCATACTTATTTCTTTCAGTTACCCATTCATACGGGCACATGCCGAAAATTATATTTTTAATTTGCAATAATAATTTATTTATTTTTTCATTTGAGCTTTTATCAATAGGGTGGCAACATGTTGATAAAAGCTTTTTTTTAAAATTTCATTCATGTGTATGTGCAGGTTAAGTTTTATTTTTGCGAAATAAATTGTTTCAAAATTAAATGAAAATAGAAATTTAATTTGTGAATAAAAACATTGGTATCGCTAAGAAGATAATTTTTTAAATGTTAAATATGATGAAAAAATCGTTTTGTGCTGTAATATTTTCAAAAGTTTTTGCGAAAAAATGTCAAAATTTGTTTTATATTGAATTGACTAAGAATTTTAAAAAATATATCTCTTAGATTCACATTTTCGGGCCCCAAAGTATATGCCTATCAAATTTGGTAGATGCAGATCGAACAGACTGACCTATAGAGTGCCAACACCAAACACATTGAGCTTTATTATAAATATTGATATATGAAACACTAAACTGTGAGCGATTTTAAATATGTTCTTTTTTTTAAAGAATTTTGTAAGTGAGCTCTTCAAATAGTCACATCTTATTTTATTGTGCCTTTTTGAAAATGTAACTATAGAAATATTCTATCTACTTTCCAGTCTAATTATTCTATTCTAATTTATCTATATTGTCCCTTATCCCTTTCATAAATTATTTAAATAGAAGCAAAGCATGTGATTCAATGTTTGAATGAAAAAAATGCAATAGTTTAAACACTGTTGAGTAATGTGAACATTTATTTTAAAAAACTAAAAATTTGAAGAAGCATCATTAAAGAGGTATTTATTGAATTTTCAAGTAACTTATACATCATTTTTGAAATCATTATTTAAAAATTATAGCAGGAAAAGACAAATTTTACTTTATTTTTGATGAATTTTTTTCAAAAAGCTTTTAAGTGGTATTTTCTAATATACATTAATTTGAAGTTTGGTAAACGTAATTAAACTATGAGGGCTAGATCAGAAATAATATATTCTAATGAAAATTTCAATGAAAAGGTTAAAATGCTGAATTCATTCTTGTTGATATTGGATATAATATTTTATCTATTACAACTCTTTCAACATATATAGTGCAGAATTATCAGTCTATGCTTGATCAAGTTTATGTAACAAAAAAATTTCACACAGTCGTAAACATTATATGCAGGTGAACAGACAAAAAGTTAAAAGATAGTTTTTTTTCTTCTTCAATTAGATAAAACTAGAAATACAAAAAAGAAAAGAAAAAAAATTGTAGAATGGATTTTGGCTACAATATTTTTTGAATTCTTATAATTCATATTCCCATTCACAGCTAAAATTATTGAATTATTATTTATGGAGTTTTAAATCATTCAGAATAAATGAATTCTTTATATCTTGACAGTAGCTTTTTAACATAAACCAAATTTGCAAAAGTAGAGTCTCACAATTTGTTAGAGTTATTTTATTTATCACTAGCCGCCTTTGGCGACCAGTTGGTCCGCCAGTATTAATTCTCGCTAAAATTTTCATATAATATTTATGTAGCTGTGTCTCATAACAGGTTTTTCACCAAAATATTTTAAAACCAAACAAATTTTGATAATCATATAATTCATTTATAGTATAATTTTCTTCAGATGTTCTGCTCATTGTACTACTAATCCTTCTGTTTCTATCCGAGCAATAATTGTCTCGGAATTGATATTTTACTTAAATGGTGGAGGGAAAGGTCTAAAATTCTACGCTTTTATAGAATAATGAGATTCAAATTTTCATAAATGTAAACACACTAAACAAATAAAGACACAATTGATTTTCAAGAGATGCAAAAGTTTAAAAACAGCTTGGAAAATGCCGCGCACAGAGGAAATAATAGTGACACACACACCCTTCTTTTCTTTCTTTTTTTTTCTTCCCTACCCAGACTTTATTTTGAGCAGGCATAAATTAAATATCTATACCGACTAATAATAAAAGCAACTATTTTCTTTCTTTTTTAAACATCCCATTATCTATAAATGAACACCAACTGACTTCCCGTATTTCTTTTTAAACGAAGCATAATTTATTACTTCCTGCTATCTCACTCAGTTGGTGTGGGGGAAGGGAATGAAAATTTTTGGCGGGAAAGTAAGAAAAGTGTCGTTTTAACTATTTTCCTCGCAGTTTTTTCATTTTTTCTCTTCATAAGAACCATCCTCGTGTCTTAACGAAAATATTAAAATAAAAATTAGCCGAATCGGTCGAGCCGTTCTCTAGTTTAGCGCTTAGCAACGCATTTCGGGCTCCATTTTTATTATAATAGATTGATAGCAAAAAGTCTTTCACAGGAATAGTAAAAAATAAAATTGATTAGTTAGTTTTAAATATCCATAATATAAAAGATCATCCAGAATTTTACTATGTAATTAAAAATGACTATTTATAAGTACTTTCTCCAATATATTAATTATACCCATTAACAGAACTGAGCACTTCACCTGAATTAATGTATAATTATCAAACATTTTTAGTAAATTTTTTTTTATTCATTTTAATTTGATGTAAAATTTTTGTAATTACAGAATGATTAATTTTCTGTGTTGTAGGGGCTGGGGTAGTTTTATTTTAGCATATAGGGGGAAGATTCAAAATTCCTTCAAATGAGCAATAGAAAATACTGTAACATTAAAACTGTGATGATACAAATTTTGTGCAATTGCATTAAAAAAAAGATTTTGTAGAAATTATGATGATGTATTTTTTGTGATGTAATTTTTAAATTAAATGTGTGTTGTGTTTTATAATACAAGTATTTTTTAAACTAATTTAAATAATAAATACAAAGAAGTGTAAAAATATTTACTACTCAGGCACATACAAAAAAAATTAATGTCAAGATTCATTTTGTCGCTTCCTTTTGTTTATAGATTTAGGCTTCTTGCTTATATCAGGTATAAAATCTGGTACAAAAACAAGTCGACCAATACCCGAATTTCCACCTACAAAGAACCAAGATTGACAGTCTTCATTAGGGTCCCAAGAGATCTATAAAAATAATCACAAAATAAATAACATGCTAAATATTGAAGAAATTAATATGTAAGAAGAAATAAATGAAACAAAGCTGTAGCAAACAAAAACAAGATATGTTACAATTTTTTTTGTAAAAAAAAAAAATTATTGCATTTTATTATTCTCTACATTAATTAATTAGTGTAATAAGGACTTAAAGAAAACACAAAAAGGATAAATAGTTAAATTATACAGTAATTACAAATTGAGTTACCATTTCAGGATATAAAAACAGTAATGGATTTTGTAAAATGAGTTATGTTTCAACCTTAATAAGGGAAAAGAATAAGAACACTAAAGTAACATCTCAGTGATATACATAACGTATTTCAAAAATAACGAATTGAAAACTTTATAAATTGTTGGCAATTATTCCTTAAGAACTACTAATCCTCAAAGAAAGTGAAGTGATACTATATGTTACATGATAATAATATAATAAAAATCTATAATTGCAAAAATAAACACTCTAAACTGCAAAGAATGCAGGATGCAACAGAAAATGGCCTGGTTGCCAAAACTTGGTAATTGTGGGATATACAGCTGGAGGAAACAATTCACTTATATATTGTTTGTACTTATAATTTTCATTAAAATTTGTTCAATGATGCAGCATATTACATTATCAGTGAACTTGGCTTATTTTGACATTAATCATCAATATTTATTGATTTGTCTAACAAAACCTGAAGACTTTTCAAAATGTTACAAAGAACAAGCTGCAAAATTTTTATTTATATCACTCCAATGAGTTGATTCATATTAAGTAAACTTTTGTACCTGTTAAGAATCAAAATTCTGTCTTTTAACATTCAATTTTTTTATTCATTTTGATTTGTAAATTCAATTACACGTATTAGAGATTTATGACTTTTCAGATTTCAACATACATCTGAGAAAAAAGCTGTTCTTTTAAATTAACCCTGATCATTTCTAATCTAAGTAAAAAGAATGTGAGTTTTATGTAATGTAAAATGACTGTGAAATGTTTCTTTAAAAATAGAGAAAGAAATTTCCTGAATATCGATCATTAACACTAGATGAAAAATCGATCGATGAGGATCAAAACTGATCACAATATGCTTATTAAATTAATCTTTTTTTTAAAAAAAATACCATGAAAGGTGCTGTTTACACAAGCTTACAGCAGGAGTATGTTATGCAGTGAATGCTAGAATTTTTAGAATATAGAATAATAGCAAGAAATCCATATAATATCTTTATTATTATAAGGATGAAAGAATATGCTTAGTTAGAATTCTGGTAAATAATTAGTCAGGAGAAGAGATAGCGTTAAATCCAACCCAGTCACCATTTTTTCTGGATACCATTCTGATGTATTTTTTCTTTTCTATATGTATGAAATGGAAGAGTTCTAAACTAAATATAAATAATGAATTGGGTAAATCTATTAGAAAGATTAAAAAATTATAGCTAGTCAGTTACTACAGAAATAAGCCATATATAAAGGGATTATTGTGACCAATAGCATTTAAATGACTATTGACTTATTTCATCTTTTGTAATTCCATCTGCTGTCAACAATTTATTTACTTTTATCCAACAATTGAAAAAATTCTACAGTTGAACTGCGAAATTTTGATGTAAAGTAATAGTTTATGTAATAGTTATTTAAACTATGGTTGGGATATGCAGAAAATATTTCAGAACAAATTTAAATAAATAAAACCAAATTTTCAATGAATAAATTGAATAACCATAGTATTTAATATGCTAATTTTTTATACACTAAAAACTAATTAATGGAAATTTTCTTTTATTAATATGTTATTCCAATAAATATTTATAAATAAATTCTGCTTTGGATTAGGATCAGAAATAGTTTTACAAGTCGATTGGAGACTGACTAAAGAGGTATCATTATTTTGATTTATATAGTTAATTTTACAAAATAATTACTGTTTTCTTATTTATATGGATTAAATATGTCTGAATTCAACTCAAATAATTTCTTCCAAGAATCAATATCTTATTTTTATTTAAAAAATTAATTACATCTGATCCTTCATCTTATTCATTAAAAAATTATAAATGCCCTTCACATATAAATTGTGGGCATTTTTTTAAAATACTAGATGAAAAATTTTAAAATTTTAAAAGGGAAATAAACTTACAAAATCAAATTATTATTTAAATTTTATATTCAACAAAATGTAAAATACAACTTACTGTTTTGATCACAGATAAAGGATTATATTTTGTATAAATATCGTTATCTTGGCTCTTCAATAGATTTGATTTGCCCTGAAAAAATGCAAATAATTAAAAAGTACAATAATTTTAGAAATATATCAATATAAGTTATTTCTACTCCTAAGATCAAATTAATAATTTTGACGCAGATTTATATGCAATGACAATTCTGTCCACAAAATATTCTCAAGTTACTTAGCAATATCAATACAAAACATATCTTTATTAATTAGAACTGTTACCTTTAGAGTAACAACCTGTTTTTCTTTTTCTTTCTTAACTGAATATTTAAGAGTTTGTTGCCCATTGACAAGGGCAGGATATTTTGAATAGAAAATTTGAATACAAACTTTACCACGTCTAAACGACAAAATTTTCAGGTAA
Organism: Argiope argentata; assembly: GCA_026289955.1. Taxonomy (NCBI): domain Eukaryota; kingdom Metazoa; phylum Arthropoda; class Arachnida; order Araneae; family Araneidae; genus Argiope; species Argiope argentata. The sequence continues at coordinate 300,558 of JAOUZG010048879.1, read as the reverse complement.
ACAGTTAAACTGTTTATCTTCCTACTTTTTGATATCCACCAATTATTTTTTCAGGATGTTATAACTGATTTGGTTAATTAGATAAATTTCCTGGCTACATAAAAGCAGAAAATTCTCAAAGACAGAACAACGGGACACAATGAATTAGAATAATTCTGCAATTTGCTTAAAATTTTAAAATAAGTTGCTGAAAAAAATTCAAAACTTATTGATTATAAATTCTTCCAAATCTGTAATTATTTTCTAACTTTCAATAGCCCTTTACAAAAGTCTTTCAATGTGGACTTTTACTGTTTCCGCTTATATAAATATCTGTTGAAATATAAAGCTGATAATCAAAAGTAGTTGGCATGAAGTAATTAAAGGAATTGCTATGAACATAATATATTATTTTCCATCTTTCCATAATGGCATAATAATTTATTTAGAATAAAAATGCATTATTCATATTATTTAGATACATAAATTTTCTTAGAAAATTCTTTATAGAATCATGAGAATTACATGAATACTAATGCAGTAATTTCTATAATTAATCCTTATACATAAAAATGAAATAGTCTCACTAATCCAACAGAGATCTAACATTTTTAAAGCAGTAAATAAATATAGAAAAAGGTCAGATATATTGCTATCAATTTTGTGTAAATATGTGTGAATTTTTGTGCAAATATTTGTAAATAGTTTAATTGTATAAAATTAATTGTAATGGAATCGAAAATCAGCGAGAAAATACCGTTCTAAGGGGATTTACTACAGAAGATCGTCATATTTGGCTAATTTAATGATGTAGGTGTGTTGGCGACGTAATGAGGTCGTTAATGGTTTTTACTGTATGCTAAAATGTGTAATGGAAGCTAAGAAATAAAGGTTTGTTTTTAGAAAATGTTGGAGAATTTTTCAGATTTATCCGGAAAGAGTGGACCGTTTTCGCGTTTGCTCCGCCCACATTCTGAATAAATTATTAATTTGCTCCGACCACACTAATTAAGGGGCGCGACTTTAGGTGGAGAATCAGATCAGTATGTATAACGAGCTACTTTAGTTAGTTGAGCTTGTAAGAGCGTCTTTTCTCTGTGACGTGTGTTCTATAACTTTGCTGCTGTTAATTTACCTGCTTCAAATGAAATTAGTGAATTAAATGGAGTTAATTCGCTACGAATTGTAGCTTGTGTTACGTATATTTAATACACGTTTTCCTAGACAATAAAGTCTGCATCTTCGCATCGTTCTTATGTGAGAATTTTCGTAACAAGTTGACTGTTTAATTTTGAAACATGTAAAGGGTAAAATAATAAAAGATTATTGTCAAGTGTTACAGATGAAATTTTAAATACAAATTTGACATATACTTACTAGATCATTTTTAAACACAATACCAAAGCTTTTAATAAGATTTTCATAAGAAAGTTCTTGAAGATTCTTGCCATTTATTGATAAATCATTTAATACAGTATTTTTCTCTTCAGATTTATCACATAAATATTCTGAATTAAGCAGATGAAAATTAGAACTTGAAAATTCTTTCCAATAGAGGCTTCTTTTATCACTTGAGTTGCAACTTTTAGTAGCTGAATCAGTTTCTGAAATTAAAGAACTCTGACTCTCCCTCTCTGAATTAAAAGATGAGCAATTTTCTGTCAATTCAATTTTGGATGCATATAAAGTTGTCCTTTCTTCATCTATTTTATGCAATAAATTATCATGGAATGTATTTTCTACCGTATTCTTACATAAGCTCTGAGAAATGGCACCGGGATTTTCCACTGCTAAACAGTTGGCATCAGTTTGATTACAGTCATATGATTGAAGTGAATATATAATTGTATCACCCGAATAATCACTAGCAGCAGAAGACTGATTTAAAGCTCTAACGGGAAATCCTTCGTCATTTCTATCACAGATAATGAAATCATTGCTTGCAGAAGATGAGCACATAACCGGCAAGGGCTTAGGCAAATTTAAATTTTTTGACTCAAGGTCATTATGCAGAGGATCATCACTTTTATGTAAAGAAAGAGGTACTTTTTCCTGAAATGAAATGTCATTGATAGTATTAGACAAAATAAATAAATAAATAAAAAGAAATATGACAGAAAAGTTTTGCATTTAAATTTGAAAGTTTTGCATTTAATTTAACTAAATACACTAGCATTAACGTAGGTATTGTAAATAAAATCAAGATAAACTGAAAGCCTAAGATTCTTCTTCATTAACCCTCTGAAGAATTCAAAATTCCTACTTTGAATAAATTATATTGAACCCTTATATTTAACTCTTATATTTATATTCAACCCTTATATTTAAATCCATATCCTTTCAATGTTGAAAAGTTGCAAACTAAATGATTCAAACTTTTGAACTAGATCCAAAATTTTGAATTAGAGTGGCCATAAAAAATAATATTTCATATTTGCAATCCTATATTATAATATAATCAATTATAATTTCTATTGTTACAAATATGGAGAAAACTATAACCTAATTCTGGAAATGCACACAACTTTATTATAGATGAACTTTATAGCTTTTGTATATAGCTTTAAAAATTTTTAAGTTTAGAAAAATGAAATGCAGCAAATGTAATTTTTCTCTTATAATAAGAAATTTCTATTTAAGCAGTTTCAAAAATTTTATGCATTTATTTATTGACATTAATAATGTACATTAATGTTAAAAATTGTTTAGCTTTTGCACGCATTTCCATCTGAATTACTACATAAAAATAGCATTTACACTAGTTAAAATGAAATAAGGTAAGTAATTTATCAATTTTTGGTGAGCTGCCGAGTGAGTTTTAAATAAATTATTTAATTACAGAAATAATGGTTTATTTTTTTCAAATTTTCAATGAAAATGTCTAATTTAATATACTGTCAAAATACAAATTATTACATTTGCGAAACAAAACACAACTGAAATTATCACTTTTTATAATTTTTCTTACTTTTATAGTTTCATTATAAAAGTAGGAAAACCATAAAGTAATAGATTTAAATGCAATAAAATAAAATGAAAGTAGGAATAAAATGTTTCGTTAAAAATTTCAAATCAAAATAATAATTGTAAAATATATTAATGGAAATTTAAAAAACAAAACAAATTGAAAGCCTTTAAACAGAGTTACATAAAAACAAATGATTAAAAAGAAAATTGAAAAATGTACTCACTTCAACTTTTTCAGAAATTAAATAGCCCTTAGAGGATTTCTTTGAACCACAACATTCTTCTCTAAGGCTATCAGAATGTTTTGAAGTAAGGTGATCAACATCTGAACAAAATGAGTTATTGCTATAATTGAAAGAATCCCTTTTCTTGAGATTTCTATTTTTACAATTTAAACTACAATTTTCTGCAAATAATTCAGTTTTTATTGCAACTTCCCCGTTCATTTTGTGCAGTTTCTTCTCATGCAATAGATTTTCCTTCTCATTTAAATGAAAGCTCTTAGATTGTGATTGAGCAGATTTTGTTGCATTTGTGTGAGAAGTATCACAAAATAAAGACTCCAGTGGATATATAATTGTGTCACCTGTCTGATCACTAGCTGCAGAAGTAATTAAAGCTCCCTCAGAAAGAAGTTTGGCACCTTTAGAATCAGAATGAGCAGAATTTTCGCTAGTATTAAATGGTAGTGTATGCGATGAGGAATTTGACTGATTTGAAATTTTTACCATCAAAAGATCATGCATTAAATCTTCAGAGAATGCAGGACATTTTATCTGGAAAACAAATTACCAATTTTAACAAAAGAAGAAATGTTACAAAAATGGAATATTATCATATAAAAGAAAAATGCAAATTTAAAACTTAATTTGAAGAAGAATTATTGGTTTATGTACTAATGATTTATTGATAAGATGTCAAATAAAATTGTATGAAAATTGGAAAATAATCCTAAGTTCAAAATGAGAAGTTTGATTTTTTTTTAATGAATAAAAGAAAATATAATTTGATTTTAAAATTTCACCATAAAAGAGATTTCTTACAGATCACAATTTATTTGGCCAATTAATATAGAAAGACACAAATTTTAATAAGATACATAGCAATTAATGAACCAGAAATAAGTTGGAATATTCATAAGTTTCACAAAGATCCTTTAAAATATATAAAAATATTGAAGTTAGATTTAATTTCTTCAGAAATGAGTCTAAAGAAAATTAATCTTAACATGCACAATATAATTTTGAAAGAGTTTGTTGAATTTCCCCTTTCACTTAGTTGCTGCCAGTATAAAATAAGTATAATGTAACCAAAATAATAATTTTTTATATAAAAAATATTTTTTCTTTGAAAATGTCAAATAAAAAATGCAATGAGGATTTTCTTTAAGGAATGAAATAAAAATTCAAATGATTTCAGATAGCAAAACAAGCTATTTTATTAATCTACATACCATTTCAGCATCCGTTTCTTCACCAAAAGTCGGTGGTTTATTCAAAACTTCCTTTATTGCATTGTTGTTGATATCCTTAATTTCATTCATAATAGACATAGAAGGACTCTTCAATACATTTACTGCATTGCCTTCAAAACACAAGGGTGCATCTATTACAATGGTTTTGCTATTCTTTGGAGAACAAAAACCTGACGATGATGATGACGATTCCTTTTTTATTTCAGCACAAAAAGTGCTATTCATATCTCTAATAGAATTATTGTGCAGAATATTTCCTGAAATATTTAATTTATTTTCTGAAGTTTTGAGTTCTAAATCTGCAATACTGTCTAAGGCCATAATTTCAGTTTCAAAAATCATCTGAAAAATAAATGCCAAAGTCAACAAACAATTAGAGATTTTTTTTTGTATTTTATAAAAATTGAACTAATTATTTACAATTAGTTCAATTTTTATAAAATACAAAAAAACAATAATGCTATAATATACAATAATTTATAAAATTTCAAAGTCAGAAATAAAATTTTATAAATTTTCTTGGATTTTTAATGTATTGGCAGTATGGCAAAAGAAGGTCATTTTTTAACTTTTAATTATTACATGTAAATTTTACTAGATTCAATTTTTATATGTAAAATTGAGGTTTAGGTTCAAAATGCATTCTTTGCTATTTCAAAATTTTCCTAAACTGGAAAATAAGGAAATATTTAGTCAAGAAGTATTGAAGGATTTCAGAGTATTATATCATAATAAGTATAATGTTAGGAAATTCATTATTTATCTCAGAATGATAAGAAATTAAAGAAAATTTTAAAACCTTTTTTTAAAGCTTTAGCTATAAATATCATATTGTTACAAATTTGTAATTCTGCTTCCTAACAAGGTTAGCACAATCACTGGAAATACTGCTTTATAGTGAGCACTGTTAGATGCTAAATCAGTCATCTCATGGCTTAGGGACAAAATAGATAATATTGGAATCTTTCAGAATTTTGGCGATAGAGCCAATAGGAACCAATATATGCTAGATTGTATCAGAATCTTTTCTATTCTTCTCTGGAAACTATAAAAGGACGGTATACTCAAATGGAAGACAATCATGTGTAGAATCATTAAGAAGTTTAGAAAAGCATGTAGAGTCAACAATTGAAGTTTAACCACTCCATCAAAACACATGCATTAAGTGGATCTCAAGCATTTGCTGAACTGAGCTGGGTGTTGAATTCTGATATTTATTATAGAAATAGTATTGTGTCGAGTGTGAAATAGCCAGTCATATAGTAAGTAGTAAGTTGGCAGTTGGATACAACTAAAGTGAGGAGACAGTGAAGAATTACAGGCATTTTGTGAGACCATAGAGATTGTATGTCTCGTTAATGCATTTGTTTTCTGCATATTCTTGTCTTAGTGTTTATAAAAAGTTTTTGTTGTTACTAAAGGAGTTTCTTCATCAAATAAAAAATCAAAAGACCCCCTTAATCTTAACGATATATATGGTATAAAAATAGCTTGATTCAAAGTATGTTACATTTATCAAATAATAGAAAGAAAAATATTTAAAAAGAATCACTTTGAAACTAAGTAACATAACAGGAATTAGTAGCAAAATGAATAATAATGGGTTTAATTCACCTTTCATTCTATATGTTTAATATTTTCTTTACTTTGTTTGTAGTTCATAAACATTAACTATTTTTTTTTCTTTAATGAGCTTGGAATGGATGCTATTTTCATAATAAATTACACTAATCAGATCATTTTCCCAAAAGTCTGGTAATTCTTTTCAATTCATGCAATTTTCTCTTTGTTAATTAAAATTGCTTTTAAATCATATAATTTTTCATGTTCACTGTTTTTATTATCAAGCTACAGCATTTGCTTCATCAATGCCTAACCATTCATTCCAAGTATTGCAAACATGATTAATTATTATTTATCAAAACAATTTTTTTACATTGTTTTGATAAATAAGTCAATTTGTCTGCACCAAAATAAATATTAGCGGTTAAAATTTATTAACAGATGCTAATGGATTTTATGGAATGAATTAAAGGATTGAAAACAAAGAATAATAGTAACACACCTCATAAATAAAATGAAAGATATTCTAACTTTAAAAAAGTAAATAAATCTATATTGAAAAGTATTAGTCTATTTTTTTACTTGTAGAGTGGAAATAACCAGATTTGAAAATGCTAAATTTAGTAATTCTGAGCTTAATTATCTCTGTCAATACTTATTTGGAACATATGCAAATTTACCTGCAAATGATTTCTTTAAAAATCTAATTATCAATTTAAACTAGAACAAAATATTGAATTGCATTGTTTAACATCAATAACTTTAAAGAATGATTATAAAAATCCATCCACTTCATATTTGAATTCATGTGCAATTTCAATTTTAATCATTATAATTTCCTTTTGTCTCAATTCTTCTAAATTTAAAAAAAAAAATCTTTGAAGCTTGGGACATTTTTTAAATGATTCAATGCTTATTTTTACTGATATTTTTGTAAAGAATAAAGATTTCAAAATTAATTTATAATAATAAACAAGTATTATAAATAAATAAATTTTATTATGAAAATTTTAGTTTTAGATTAGCAATTTGAATCCTTAAAAAAGAAAACTAAATAAATGCAGTTTTTAGTTTTGAGAATTTATATACTTTTCTGATTAAAAACAATTTGCTGGACCATCAAATTTAGGCATTTACCCACTTTTTTCATAACCTTTCAATTTCCCTTTTTGAAACAAACAAAGGATTTTTATTATTATGATTTGATATTCATTCATTATTGATCTTTCATTATTATGATTTAATATTTATTGATTATAATTTTTTTACACCTCACTCTTTATGATTGTTGAAAGGTCAAAGATTATTTTCAGTTGTAAATATCAAATATCAGATGGATTTTTAAAAATTCATTTTTATTACCCACAAGTTATTTTTAAAGGCATGATTCAACTCATCTGACAATTTCTACTATAATTATTATTTAAATTTCCCATAACATTCAATTTCAAAGCCATTGAATAATTTTTATTTATAAGTATGAAATGAAATCTATTTTTGCAAAAGAATAGGTTGATTTATAAATACAGTAAAAGTAATACGAATGATTTAGTAAATAAGATGCATATGAAAGGAAAATGCTAAGGCAATGAATCAAATAATTGAGCATTTAAAAAACAACAACAAATATCTTACATAGGTAAGGTAAGAAGCTTCAAAAGAGTTGTGAAAATTTTGAAGAAAGTTGACGGTTATTGTGCCAGCCATGTCAGCAATTGCATGAAAATTCTTATCTTCTGAAACAGCAACATGCTAAAATAAAAAGATGGAATCTTAAAATATTTATTAAAATGTTAATATAAAAGTTCAATCAATATTTTATATATAATCAAAAATTCTCTTTTGTGTTTAGTAGAAATGAGTGAATTAATACAGTAATATATTTATATCCACCATCACACCTGAAAAAAATCATAATTTCAATATTCCTGAAAATTTTACCATAATTAAATATCTATTATAGGTCAAAATTAAAATTTATTTTAATAAACAATAGAATTTGCTACAATACTATTTCAATTTCCAATTATTACTCAAAAAATAAAATTCAGATAAAGTAAAAAGAAAAACCTTGTAAATTAAGACATACAAAGAAAAAAAACTGTCAGATTAAAAAGGGATTTGTTTATTAAAAACTATCAATAACTAAAATTGAGAAGAAAAAAAAGTTTCGAAATATCACTAACATGGTATACACAAATAAATGCAAATTCATTTATAAATAATTGAAAAATTGGCACTGGAAATATTTATCACACAATTAAATTTGTAGACTGAATTTACAATAACCATTAGAAAATAGTAACTACCAAATGTAGTACATACACAGATGAATGTATGATAACATTAAATCATGCAACAACTATCAAATTTTAAAATATTGGAATGATAAATCTTACAATGTCATAAATATTTGCTTGAATAAATTTGAGTAAATGATTTACTAATGATTAAATTAAACTAATTTAACTCTAAGAACATATTTTCTTTCAAAAAATAGAAGTATTATCAGGAAGTGAAAGCAGTTCAAAAAACTTCTTCAGAACTAATTTTATTCCCATTTATAACAAATAAAAATCTGCAATAATCAGTCTATTCTGAATGGTATAGTGATGGAAATATACAGTGGGTGATAGTTATGATGAATACCGCATAGAATGAAAATTACTCACAGCTGAAGAATCAAATAATGATGCCAGTCCCTTATCAGCATATTTGGTGCAACACTCCCTGGCAGATAAAGAAAGCCTGAAAATCAAAAATAATATAATTAAATAAAAAGTCGGCAGACTGATGAAAGGAAATTAATAATTTTTGATGAATCATAGATGTTTTAAATATCAAAGTTCATTTATAGAAGTTCACCCTTACATATACAAACTATTAATTTGGTTTAGCTAAATTGGTACTTGTCATTTGTAATAACAACCAAAAAAGCGCCAAAAAATTGCCAATTTGGTGATTTTAATCGTCAAATTATATTTGGGGGAGATTTCATACTTTTTAATGCTGGTCCAACGTTGAGAGTCACGGCTATGTGGAGCTCTCTTCCTCATTCTGCATATGCAACTAGATGTTTAATAATGCTGCAAGCTTTAATTTTCATTCACACGATAATATTTTTCTAAAGTATCTAAGTTTGTATAAGAAATTTAAATGAATAAAAAAAAAACTAATATTTCAGGTAAACTAGTTGGTCACTGAAGGCAGCTAATATTTAATCTAAATAAAACTCATTAAAATAATATCATATTCAGATTATCATAGTTATTTTTCATTTTAAATTCTGTTATTATTTTATGGAAATGAAAAAAAAATGAAACTTCTACAAATTTGACTCCTAATGGCATTGGGCATTTTTTCCCAAATAAATCTATATGTAATATATTGTGAAAAAAATCGATAAAATAAAACATCAAATCAAATAATTTAAATCTTTTAGAACAAGAATTAATAAATATAGCAAGAATTTCATTATATAATGTATAAATTAATTACATAATTAAATTCATTAATTTAATTATGTAATTAATTTATGTAATCATAATATACAAAAATAAGTTTCTTCCATATATTAATTTAAAATTTTGAAAATGTTTATGTATAATGTATTAATAAGTTAAGTCTTATAAGTGGGCCCTGAGAGCCTGATTGGTAAGGCATCAGATTCACATCCCTTGGTCTGCGAGTTCGAACCCATCAGCCGAAGATTCTTCGTGTGTGTTAGGTGGCTAGAGCCCACTAAAGCTGTCATAGTCACAAAGTCCTCCATGTCGAGAGCAATACCACTGGAGGTACTGGTTCAGAGGTGATCGTTCTCTGTTCCAGCTTTAAACTACGATCTGTGTTTGAATGAATGAAATGCATGAATGAAGTCCGCCCCGTAAAAAGAATTGTCACGTGTGTTTAGCTAAATCGTACTCTTGGCCTAATTGGCGCTACTGAAAAACAAGAGACGCTGAATCGGCTTAAATCACTGACAGGCCTGCCATTTGTCTTTAAAAGTGATATAAGTAGCAACAAATCTTATAAATCATGATATTTTTAACTAGCCCTGAGCAAACCAAAGACCACCAAATAATTTAAACCAAATTTATTCATTAAATAAATCAAGGCATTTATGTATTCATTTTTTAGTTTTTACCAGGAAAATTTCGAATTGAATCTTGGCATGTTCTGAGAATGCAGTGGCAATTTATGCTTTGGAAGAAAGAAGCAAATCAACCACTCGCTTTTCTCATAATATTGAATTGCTTTTTGATAAACGTGGATTTAAACAAGAAACAACTTTTAAAATAGTACACATTCAAATATCTTTTATAGCATTCGCCAATGAATATATATATATATATATATATATATATATATATAATTTCCTTATTTTTAAGAAAAAGTCCAAATTTACTGCATTTCCCCTGTTTTAGAGATAATTTTTTAAAATTCCATGCGCTTTCCCGCTTTTCCTAGAGCTACGGCAACTCTGACATTGTATATTTATATTTAAAAATTATAATATTATAAATGTTAAAGTTTGGATGGATGGATGGATGATGTAAGCCAATCACGCCAAAACGGCTGAAGGAAATTGGACGAAATTTTGCACAGAGATAGATTAGAGTCTACAGAAGAACATAGACTAATATTTATTCCGGTTAATTGAATAATTAATATTTTATTAATTAAAAACTAACTTTTTCACTAAAAAATAAAAAAGAATCTGGAAACATCTGCCTGAGCTTTTTGAATCGTTTGTTTATATTTTTCTATTTCCGGTATTCATCTATTATAAATAGGATTTCCCGACAGAATGCCTTTTTCATCAGAACAAAACATTTAAAAAAATCGGAAAACATCTGCCCGAGCTTTTTGAATCGTTTGTTTTTATTTAACCGTTTTTCATTTTAACATTAACTTACCATTCGACTGGAATTCTTTGACATTGATTTGTTCTTTCGCGGATTTCTCGGCAGAAAGACGTTTTCATCATTGAAAAGTTCAGCTGTTTTTGTATAAAATTTCTTAAATCGTTTCCTGCTCATAAGAAAAGTTAATTGAACCCAGTAAGTGCATTTATTCTTTCCAATTTCTACTTAAGAAAAGCATCAGTCTATAGTAGTGAAGCTATTAAGAACAGGTGTCTTCATGTTTTTTCTTGCGCTGTTCTTGTGCTTATATAATTCGATCTTTCCTGTTCATTTCTCTTGATTTTTTTCCCCATCTGTACGTATTCCTTTTGCCTACTTTCATTATTTTCGATTAAATTTTTTGGGTGCATTCCATATTACTGCATTCATTGATTTTTTTTCTATGTTTCCATTAATTTACTGCAACGTTCATCGAAACCTCATGATTGGAAATGCTATTGCTGTCGTTCATGCCACATTCGGCCATATCACTAAAATAAGTGACATTTATTTGATGAAAATGACTTTATATTAAAGCTGTTCCATTATGTGTTTTTGTAATTAAATTGTATTTGTGTTAGCTATATATTTTTTATATATGCTTATAGCGGTATATTTCCATTAGCAAATAATGTAGAATTCAGCCAGATTTTCTCAAATTTCTCTAGCGATTGTTCATTTGCGCCAGGCAAACGGAAACGTACCTTTTACGTACGTACCTTTTTTTTAAATACATAGTTTTTAAGTAGTTTTTTCCCACCACGGTTATAAGGTTTGACGTAACAATGTTTTCGACCGGTTATTTCAAACGATTCTGTTTATTTACGTAGTGTATAGTAAATTTAAAATTAAACATTGTTAAGTAATAAATCTTTCGTTCCTTTCAGAAGTGCTTTTGAATAAAAATAAAACAGATTAATTAAAATTACAATTTTATAATCCGCATTGCGTTATCCCAACTGGCGCGAAAAATTCACGCCTTTGCTTCGCTCCAATTGACGTTGAAAATATATGCATGCATACGGTTTTGATAACATTTTAGACTGTCAGTTCTCACAATATACACATCAAAATTTCCACGCGCATGGAGTCGCGGGTAAAAGCTAGTTTATATATAAAAAAGAATCATACAGGCTAAAACTATTGAGAGTCGGAGAAGAATAGACGCCACAAAACGTGTCTGCCCAAGCGCAACTGTTTTCCAATCCTTGTTTGACGACATGAAAAGGTATAGCTGAAAAAAAATTTAAAAATAAAGATTAATATTTTTGTTAGCTATTTACAAAAGCTATAAATCCAGCATCAGAATTTTTTTTAATAAAATGAGCTCATAAAAATAATATTATATATGTATAATAATATATTAAAGTGCATAAATTAATACTTACATGTATCCTGCAAATCGAAGAATCTGAGCGTCCTATCTATACTTGAAACAACAAGCCAACGATGATTACTAAAAGGAGCAAGTGACAAGCTTTCGATGCACGCACCAGATGCTTGAAAAAATAAGTAGGGTTGTATGACATATGGCTGATCGGTTTTTTTCACTGCAATACTTGAGATGAATGATGACAATTTTATCATCCACACACAAACAGCACCTAAATAAAAGAATCAAATTTTAATATTACACATACTAATATTACTAATACAATAACTTAAGAATTTTTATACTATGCATTAAAAGAGTTATAAATCAACTAAATATTAGAAATAATTGTAAAATAAATCTCTCAATAAAATATCCTCTTGCTTTCTTTTTAAATTAATAAACATTATTTGCATCTTCGGAAGAATGATAAACATAAGTTTCTTTTCTTTCTTTTGCTTTCCATAATTGAATGATCTTGTTTTATTATTCTCATCAGCCAGGTAAAACATAAAGAAAATATTTTATTGGGAGGTTTGCTTTAAAATTATTTCTAATATTTTATTGATTTACGAATAATAATTGAATAAATTCTAGTAGTAAATGAAGTAGTTCCAATAATTAAATACAAGATAAATAACACGCGCTTTATTAGAGGACATATCAATGTACTTACTTTCCAGAAGAGAAGGAAATTCTTATCGGAATGCCATTGGTATAAAATTAACAAACATTCCCCTCACACATTATTGACTTTTAAGTTTTATAAAAGTAAATACTTCAACGAATCTGATGTTATTTATGGACTCTTTTTTTTTTTTTTTTTTTTTTTTTGAGGTTTTCAGATTCATGGAGACAGTCTAGAAAGCTAAACCATTTGAAATTTGCAATGCAAACGTAGATTTTGAAATGCACTAAAGCCATTTATATGAAAATACAATTTTTAAAAATCTTTTTCTTAAATTAGCTCTTTTCTTCGTAATAGAAAAAGATCCTATACCTTGCTTGCAAGTCTCGATGATTGTAGCATTACAGTTAAGTTATTCTCAAAATATTGTCACGAATCTGGAATGTTCCTTCCCAGCATAGTTATTTCTATCATAGGAAAAGTAGTTTTACGGTCAGCCGCATTGGATGTCCTTCTTTCGGTGAGCTGTAGCTTACTCTAATGATACCAGGCACAGATAAGCCAATAGCAAATTCGACCCAGATTATAAGGACACCCGTCCCAAATCAAAAAATAATTGGACATTTAGGCGAGAATAAAACTTAACAAAGGATTAAATTTTCCTTCTTCAGGCCTAATCTAAAACAAGATGTAAGGTTATTTTGCTGCAAGATCTGTCAGGATAGTAGAGGGCTCAATTATCGGGATAGCATCCCGATAATACCTATAGTTTGACCTGAAAATCAAGCGTCAACTGCATTGTTTGACCTGAAAATAGAACGTCAACTGCATTGACACTTTGGAGCCCCCATCTCACAGAGGTCATAAGTATATTATATGAGCAGTCGATATTTGCACGCGGTGGGTAGAGGTTATACCGGTTAGGAATATTACAACACAAACAATATGTGAGGTTTTAATGAGGATATTCACACAAACTTGGCTTCCAAAAATTATTTGCACGTTTCAGGGAACAAACTTCACCGCTGAATTGACTGAAGCCTTCAGAGACATTTTGGGAATAGCTCCCAGATTCGCTACCCCAGGACACCCGGTGAGCATGGGGACTCGTAGAACATTGGAAGCGGACTCTAAAAGAAATATGGAATAAAAACATCCAGGAAAACGGTAATAATTGGAATTCTCACAATTCTTACCTCATGTTTGCATACAGAGAAGTGCTACATAGCACAACAGGCGTCTTACCAACTTGTATATGGTCGGCCACTAAACGGCCCATTGAAACTAATGTAGGAGATTTAGACAGACGACAAGGAAATTCCCACTAGTAGCTCAAGGTCCACTGAAGAATATTTGAAAGACTTAACTGAGAAATTGAACCAGTCTTATAATCTGACAAGAGAAAATTCAGAGAAAACTTAAGCTGAATATGCAAGCGGATATAATCTTAGATCTAGAGAACAACGTTTTGCAGTGGGTGACCAAGTGTTGGTACTTATTCCCATCTTCTTCCCTCAAGCTCCTAAAAAATGAATGGGTCTCGCATCTATCATAGAACTACCGAGACCACATACAGTGAGAGTAAAAATGGAAGATGGAAGTGTAAGAGAGACCCACTTCAATAAATTACGACCGTATGTAGCAAGAATTGAGCAAATCGGCCTACTTTAACAAAGACAATGAATTTGGTGATCTCCCTATGCGCCTAGGGACACTGTAGAATTGGGTGTTAAGGAAGAAATTCGTAAACACTTAATGAACAGTTTTGCTTATTTAGGCTAATTATCTGCAGCCGAAAGGTAATTGGCAGATCCCCATGAAAGGTAAAGGCGAGCCTTTGTGACACACTCGAGGCATTACCAATAAAGGGTCATGCCCTTCGGTATGAAAAATGCTGGGAGTACCTTACAGAAGTCCATAGAATTTTCGCACATCGGAAATATTGCTGTTCATACATCAATGACGTTGTTATCTATTTGACAATCTCGAAAGAACATCTCAATCATATATCTCAGGTATTTAAATCCTTGAAAGAACTGGGGCTATAAGTCAACTTGAAAGAGTGTGTTTTCGGCAGAAAATCTGTTAAGTTCTTGGGCCCCATAGTTGGTTCTGTGAAACCTTCTCTTGTTCTGATAAGCTGGAAACGATTCAAAAGCTGAGTCAACCAGGGCCTGACTAAGGCAGAGGCATAAGGGGCAGTTGCCCCGGTCCCCCATATAAATAGGACCCCCAAATTGAATAAAAAATTTATTTTACGTTTCATTCTTTAATGAATGATCTTCACTATTAAAGAAATGAAGTAAAGGGGTCTCCAAGTTTTTGCCCTGGGTTCCAACTAGGCTAAGTCGGGCCCTGGAGTCAACCAATCACGAAAGGAGATGTCAGAAGTTTCTTGGGCCTCACGAGTTATTATCGAGATTATACGCCGAACTTCATACAACTAGTGTTGCCCTTGACCAAAAACATTCCGAATGACATTCCTTGGGAATCGTCAGATGAAAATTCTTTCGCTCAACTCAAGGAGGAACTAATTAGATATGCCTTTGCTATATACACCAGATTTAACGTGTCCCTTTCTACCATTCAGAAATGTTTCCGCCACTGTCATTGGCGCTTGTTTACCTCATCATAACGACCACAAGAAAGAAAAGCCCATTGCTTTCTTTAGCAGGAAACTAACTGCGACCCAAATTAAGCAGTCCATAATCGAGCGTGAAGCGTTTTGTGCATTGGAAGCTCTTCACAAATTTGACCCTTGGGTCTTAAATCCAGGTCATTTCAGATCATGACCCTTTGACATATCTTACAAATAATTCTCCTCATAGTACCAAAATGACTAGATGGCATTGGCTTTACAAAGATATAATGTTAAAATTTCCTATAGAAGGGGTAGTACTCATGGCAATGCAGATGCACTAGTAAGACTCAGAATTTCTGGGTCAAGTTTTTTTATTCACCATTATATATACTCATCAAAAGTTATTTTAGAATTACTCATAAAAATTTAACATGTAAAGTATTTTTTATCTTGATTTCTTTTCTTTTTTTTCCTGTTTTCTCTTATTATGCATTATTTTGTATGTTTGTATATTTGTGAATCTCCGAGGAGTTATATTATCTGGGGCTTTACCCAAAATTATAGTTACAAACGGGCAAAACAATCGCCAAAGGAGAAAACGTTGGCGACGCTTCACAAGGAGCTTCGCGCCAGCCGAGTTGATTTGGCGAGGGGAATATTCTGGTAGCCCCGAGACAGTTCTTGGTGCGCCTTATTGCTTCGCGTGTCGCTCGCCCGGCTATATAAGGGACGGGTTGCCGCAATTTGCAGTTCCTTTTCGAAAGAGAAGCGTCTCGCTTAACTAGCGGATTACTAGTGAGCTGTGTTTACGTTTGCTGTTAACGTTGTATTACTGATCTCGCTGCGATTTACTGTTACTGTGATATATGATAGCTGCTTTGCAGTCTGTTTTTATTGTGCGTAAGACGCATTTACGCTTACTGTTGACTGCTGGATTGTTTTTATCTGAAGTTTTCCTTTCTCAAGTCATCTTGTAAATAGCTGTAAATAAATTTGTTTATTCTGTCCTCAAGTAAAGTCCATTCAATCCGAACCCGCTAAGCTAAAAACATAACATTATTTTAAATTATATTTCTCTCTGAATTGCATTCATGTACCTCTTTGTTTTTTAAAGTCTATTTTCAAGCGCATCGTCTTCATACGGATGCTCTTCCATTAGAGGGAGGAGTAAGGTTTATCTATTTCCTAATAATCCCTTAGGGAATTTTTAAAGGGAGTTCGTTAGCTGCGCAGTAGGAGAGAATTCAGTTGGACTTTTAAGTGTTGCGTGTGTAGCTGTTTGTGTCACGTCTTCAATATTAAATATATGTTAAAATTTTGTAAATAAATGATTTCGGCCATAATGATAACCTAATAGTAAATGAAAACTTTACTTGGCATTTTAAATTTATTTATTCGTTCTATTATAAAAAAAATAATCTGCTTTTGAACATTATTTATTGTTTTCTTACATTTATGAATACTTTTTAGTGAAACGGAATATTTTTCTGCAAAATTTATTAGCAGAAACAGAAATCAAGAAATATTAAAGTGTCACCAGTACTTAAAATAAAAAGAGCAATCGATTAAATTTTTTGATGAAATTATCTGAAAATGCGTAGGTGTCCGATCACTTTTGAGAATTACTTTTTCTCTGTCTTTTTTTAATAAAAATTATCCTGTATTTAATAAAATAATAAATTTTATAATAAAGAAATATATGCAATATCTTATTCACAACAAAACTGATATGACATAACAATTTATCAAGCGCAATGTACAGAATTTACTATCACTCACAAAGGTTTGAGGAACAAATTTTAGCGTCAAACTATTTAGGGAAGATTCTGCTTGTTGCAATTTTGAAATATAAAAGTTAAAAATCAACTAATGATTAAATTTACCATGTTTACTGAAGATAAAAAGAAAAAAATTATTATCTTACCATTTCCATAACCAGCAACAATTCGTTCACCATTCTTTTCCCATTCTATGCAGGTTGCCATAGTCTTCTTTGTTGTACTACTGGGCCCACCAAACAAAGGAATCAATTTCATAGATGGCAGAGTAAAATAAATAGGAAATGTAGGCTTTACTTTCTGCATAAAATCTGGCTGTGGTACATTATAAATATATACAGAGGAGTCAGAAGACGATACAGCTAATAATCCCAGTCTTGGCAACTGACAAATTGAAGGAGATTTATTATAACAATCAGCTGGACACCACTTCATTTGTGTAATTATTCCATTCTCATGATACAGCGCTAACTCCATAGATGGTGGTTGACTTAATCTGTAATTTAAAAAAAAATCATTTATTTAAAGAACAATTCATCTTTCTCTCTCTATATATACATATAATATTCTAAAATAGTTATCTTCTTTTTTAATCTCAAATAGTTTACGCTCTTTATTTTAAAATTTTCTTTTATTTCCTAAATCGAATTCCACTTTTTTCTTAAATTATAGCCAAAATGATCTCTAAAAATTCACACCAAAACTAACACCAAAAATGAAGGGATAAGAATCCCTGGCACCTATGCAAGAGTTTCAAAAATACCTACGATTCCTTTATCAAGTCAACATCTATCAATAAAATATCAGCCAGAATCTCATTAAAAAACCCACATAGAGCCATCACTTGGCTCTTGAATCGCGCTTGCAATGTAAACAGATGTCTTCTTATTACTGCTTATCCTTTGTATTAATCATGCCTCCTGGGATGAAATAAAGCGAAGTTAAAATTCCAAAAGTTTCTTCTTTTCACCGCAGCATTAGCAAAATTATGCTAATCACAAAATATGAACACTTCCAATCCTTTCAAATGAATAGATATTAATAACTTTAGTTATATATCTAATGCAAGACTTCAAATGGATCCCATAAAAAATTCCTAATTAACAATAATTTCTAATGAAGCCTTTTCTTCTATTTCATATTTTCAAAAGTTATACAAAGGAAGTGTTTTGAAAAGAGCCTTCTAAAATTTAATTATGCTTTAAAAAAATTTTGCTCTTATATTTCTTTAAGTTCATATCAATGAATGCTTCATTTTCTTGTACATATTTAAATTTTGAAATCAATTTAATATTTTTCAAATAGAATTAGATTTGACAAAGCTTTTACATCTAAAAACAGCTGCAAGAAATAAGTTTAAGAAAATGGTCACAGAGCATGAAAAATCGCAATAAGATTTTTGATTTAATTTAAGAGATATATAGCATCTTTTCAAAGAAAACTAAATTTCCTGTCTTTGAGCTTGTATATCAAGAACGTTTCATTTAAAAAAATTCTTTGAGAATATAACTATCATTCCAAATGATTCAGGTC
The DNA here is from genome assembly GCA_026289955.1 of Argiope argentata. Classification (NCBI taxonomy): domain Eukaryota; kingdom Metazoa; phylum Arthropoda; class Arachnida; order Araneae; family Araneidae; genus Argiope; species Argiope argentata. The sequence continues at coordinate 281,779 of JAOUZG010048879.1, read as the reverse complement.
TGCTTAAACAATTGTTTAAATTTTTTTGTCTTATTACTTGAATAATATTTTATACACAAAACAGTTTCTACTGCGAAACAACTTTATGCTCGATTATTCCTAGTAGAATAAAAATATTAAGTACTTTTGATATACAGTTGTGTATTTGTTATTGAAGAGTAATACAAAAATATCAGAGAAATTTAGCACAAGATCTTTCTCTACTTAGAAGAGTTGCTTTCCAACTGACCATATTCAGAAAATAATTGCCATTTCCTTTTGAAGGCAAGCAGTAAAAATGATAGATTAAACAACAAAATTTCTCAAAAAGCCTTTCTAAAAAATCAATTGGTAATTAAAATAAATGAGGGAATAACCTTCAAGCAAAGGAGAAGTTGAATCATAAAAATTTTTTATAAGATTTCACCTACTTAGCTCTATCTGTTAAAAGAGTGTCACATGTATTATATTTAAGCAGAATAAAATTTAATATCAAATACTTAAGATATATATAACAACCAAGAATTTTAGAAAATATTATTTGATTTTAAAAATCATCCCTGGACATTTTTTTAAGAGGGTGCTATTTAGAAAACATTTTTATGAGCTCAAATTTAGCTAGACAGACTTTTGCCAAATTGTATTATTATTATTATAAATCCTGCAATTACTTGGTCATTTCCAAGCATTTTAAATAATTTTGGAATAAATGTTAAATTTTTTATAACAATGACCACATAAAAATGTAGAACTTTTATTATATTTAGGATTGTGAATACATAGAAATGCACACACACACACAAAATCCAGTTTTCCATTTCCATTCCATTCCAGTCCATTTTCGTATTGTGGTAAGTCTATTGCAATGTTTATTTTTAATTCATATATTTTAAATTTTATATACTACTAAAAGCCATTACTCAACGTCATACTTACTTTTTCCTTTCATAAAGAGGACCAAGATTCCAAAACTGAATAATTCCACTCAAATTTCTAGTATCATCATAAGAATGATTCTTATAAATAACATTGCTTCCAGCTATAGCAACATACTGGTTTACTTTCTTTCCATGTGGTATTATGGAAAATGCAGAACTTTGGATAGGACCTCCAGTAAAAAAAGTAGCAATGTTTGATCCTAAATTTTTAAAAAGCAATAATTATAATTAATTATAACTAAACAAAATAAAAATTGCATCAGTATTAATAACACTAAACATGCTTGTTAAAGTTAAAATTATGAATACAGGTGTTATTGGTAGTATGATTCAAAATTTAGTATGTACAATAGCAAATAACTAGCTCTTTTTATGGCAAAGGCGTAAACAAGCAATAAAATATAACTATTTAATTATCTCAATATTTTTAAGCATGCACAAAAAAAAGATAAAACTATTCATTTTCCTTTATAAAAATAATCACCAAAATAGTGCATTAGTTTTAAAAAATCTTTTAAAAATTATGATCCAAAAGATTTGATTTTTATTTCAATTCTTGAAAATATTTAAAATATGGAAAACAAAAACAGATTGAGTTTCAAGTTAATGTAAAATCCAAAATTATGGAAAACTAGCTTTTAATTGACAGAAACAGAATTCTAATCCCAAATAGATTAAATTTTTAATGCATCAACTTCTGCATAATATCATGTTCTTTTAAAAATACAAATTTTAACCCATTTTTAGTTTTCATTTAAACACAAATTCTACAATTACTATTTTATTTTAATACAGCATTATATTACACTTATAAAGAAGAAATGCAAACTTATATCTATCTTATTTAAAGTTACAGAGTTCAGTAGTGAATTGCATCAAAATGAAACAATGTTCATTACTATTTATAATACTAAAAATAATTATAAAAAGAGGCACATTTCGATAAAAATAATTTACAAATGAAATGTTCTCCAAACAAAATACTAGAAATATTACTAACAATTTTCAGAATAATAGTCAATTAAAATTAATCCAATAATTAAAACTAAAATATATTTAATCAATGTGAAATTATTTTTCCTTTTTTAACAAAACTTTTAATTTTTATAGTTTTTTAATAAATAATATCAGCTATGATAATTAGGAGAGCAATTTATTATTTAGTAAGCAACTTATCCTTACCATCTACTATGATACTATCAAAGCATTTTAGCCTAATCCATTCTGTGGAATCTCCAGTCTTAACAAGTATTGATGATTGCAAATTAAACTCAATTTCACTAGAAAAAAAAAGAGAAGAGAACATGTAACCTTTTAAAAATGGTGAAGAAAATATACAATAAGATTTAGTATTCTAAGAATATTACCCTTCTTTATCTGCTTCTCTTTCACTCTGGTTTGGGTTTGATTCCAATAAATTTTCACTTCCAAAATTTGGGCTGGAAGTAATCTCGACTTCGTCACTTTCACGCTTTTGTAGACACTGATCTGTTGATGTATTATAAGAGATAAATTCCTTCTGTTGTAGTTTCCTCTTCTTCAGAGGCATAGGAAAGTCTCCATCAAGAGTCAAGAGTCTTTTTGAACACTCTCCCACCTTTTACAATGTAAAATAATGTCAACATTAATATATATACGTATATGCATGGTTTCTTTCTCACTTTTTTGAGTCAATTTTTAATGTGACAAAACAGTAAAATTATTTAAAAAACACTAATTAATATAAATATTGCATTTTAAAATCTATTACATATTGAAACATATTTATGTCTTAATTACATTTCACAAAGTATCAATTATATATAAATAAATCCAAAACTTGTACACTTAAATGTTATTTATATCATATTTATTCTTAATTGTAAATTGAAACTACAAAACTGTAAAAAAAATATAAAAATTAAATGAAAATTTTTTTAATGCAAACATAAATCTGGATAAAATAATGATCACAATAACAATAAAACATTTAAACCTTCAATACTATCTTGGTGACAGAATTTTAGCAATTTTCAGTAAAAAAAAAATACTAATATAAAAATTAAAAATATCATCCTAAGAATTCATCAGTTCTTGTGTACATGAAAATCACACATAAAAAAGCATTTAATACCCATATATAAAACTTTTGAATTAAAAAAAAATATTTTCATATTTTCTAAATAAATACCAACTTGTAAAGAAATTTTACAAACGCATTTTTTCCTTATAACATTATGAAAAAAAGAAAGGTAATGTTAGTAATAAAATAAACAATATTTAAAAGATTTTTAAAATACTAAAAAACAGATCAACAAGTTTTTTTTTTTTTTTTCTAAATGAAATACAGAATATTACAATGGAATCAAAAAGTGCAAAACTAAATGTAACTAATATTTTAACAAATAAATTAATAACTGATTAACTAGCAATGTTTTTAACTTGTAAACTGATATTTTTTAATAAAAACTAAAGGATTTTTTTTAATATTGAATATATTTTTTTATGTATGAAAGAAGTGCAACATAAGATTTGAAGAAAATTGCATAGTAAACAAATTAATCACAATTCAAAAAAATCTTTTTTTTTT
>JAOUZG010048879.1:266208-277893 GCA_026289955.1 Argiope argentata | reverse complement strand
TGATTTTTTGTTTGAAAATAGCTGTAAGAATTTTGGAAGAATACATTATTTGGCCATTTTCTGCTGTCACCAGCAAAAAAGTATCTTTCTCAACATAAAATATATTGCAATTGGCAAGTACATAAAAAAGTATCAACAAAATCTTTAGCTTTAATAAAAAGCAATACTGACACTGATTGATATTAAGGCTTATCATGATGATAAGCCATCAAGCATTGATAAATATTTATTTCACTGACTGTAGTCTCTCATGCTCTACCACTTAGACATATTTTATATTTCATTTTTAATTTCATATTTCTCTCTCCCCCCCCCTCCAATTGTGAAATCACACACACACACACAAAAAAAACCTAACATACTTAAAATAATCTTGAGGAAAAAATTGTTCTCAATAATACTAAATAATAATCAGTTTAGAATAAAATATATCTAATATTTTATTCTGAATGATATAACTGTTTTTAAAAAAATACATAACTAATAATTCTCTCAAATAAGATCTACCTCAAATTTACAATTTGATTTTGATTTTTTATTCATGCAAGATTGTTGATACTGTAACATATATTTACTGCTACAATTTATTGATATTGCAATATTATTATAACAATATTTTTCCTTATTAAGTCTTAATTATCATTACAAACTTATTTTTTATAGTATGCTAATAAAGTTTTGATACAATTATATTAGAAGATCCCTAAAATAGCAAAATACTAATGATGAATACAATCATTTAAATGCATAGTACTCCAGTTTGCCATAACAATTGGAGTTCCACTAATACAATAGCATTAAGTTTTGTTACTAAATAAAATTGATAAATTGAAAACCATTACAATTTGAATGATATTCATTACAATTACATTCTCTTGAAGTTCATCTAACAATTAATTCTACAGAACAAGATTTTCAGTTTAAACAAGAATGATAAATAAAATCAGTATGCAAAATGATCAGTTATAATCTTTGTAAAAATGATCAATCTTGATAAAATTCAGGAATTTAACTAAATAAACAGAAAAATTAACATTCAGTGCCCTGCATTTATTTAGAAGTAATAACAGTTTCAGAAAAAAAAAATAGTTGATTTTTATTCTTTATTTTACATATAGCCATATAGTTGGTCTCAATAAAAATTGTCACAATTTGATGGTATATGCACAATTCATGAAAACCTCTCAGTAAGTTGAAACAGTAGGTGAAATTTTAACCAAATTATTAAAATTGTAAACTCGGTGATTACACATTTTTGATAAAATTTTGCTCTATCATAGAATAGTCCAAAATGATATGCTTTCCTAGTGTTCTAAATGGCATTTTTTGGAGCATAAAAAGAGCATATCTATGAATTCTACAACAAGTTTCTTCAAAATGGGAAATTTGCTATTATGATTCTTTGATTTCCCACATGCGTATGCATGTGTTTTGCTAATTTATCAATTCAGAAAAAAAAATCCTAGTAAACTACATTTTCTCACAATTCATAAAAATCACGGAGCAAGAAATTTCTATGGAATAGGATGAAAATTACATTTCATAATAATATTTATTTTTGGAAACAATACTGTTGAGCATATCTGAAATTACCACTAACAGAAAAAAAACAATTTTTCTTTTATAACAGAAAGAAATGAAGATTATACGATATTCATTGACTTACCATTATATCTCTTGATGGAGATAATTCATCAAAAAGATCATCTAGGTCAGAATCACAGGCTGGTCTTTGAGAAAAACTTTTTTGATTGTGCTTTAAAGAAAACAATTTTTTTTTTCAGACACAGATGTATGTTTTATCAAAAAATGAAATTTTTTTAAAATATACTTCAAACAATTATTATGAAATATTATTACTTAAATTTTGAATGAATCCTTTATAAACAGCTAGCTGAGTTTCATATATTTAATAGAATACTTGTTGAATTATCCAACATCTACGTTATTCTACAAGATATATTTACCATCAGCACAAGGACAGCATTTTATACTCGAGAGACTACAGACATTTCTTTTATAACAAAGAAGTTTTAACGTCTTTAAACAGCAATGATTTCCATAATAAGAATCTAAAAACTTTACACTTATAAAATAATACAAAAATAAAAAAAGGAATTAAAAAATTAAATGACTAATCTTAACATAGGATTACATGATAAGCAGCTGTAAATTAATTTTTAACACTTCATACTAAATAGGTTATGAAGACAATCAATTAAGAGAGAAACTTTTTTTAGATCTAAAATCTATCTTTTTTTTAGATTTCTTTAAGATCTAAAAAGCAGATTTTTAGATAAATGTTCATTACATAGTTTTTCAGTTTTTTAAGAATCTATTGAAACTGATGTTTAGAATTCTTTGGATATCATTTATATTAATACATTTTATAAAACTAATTCAATAGATTTCTCAGATTAGATAAAAACTTTTTTTTTGTTTAAACTTGAATAAACTTTTTTTAAGCTAAATTATTGATTACTCTGAGTTATTTCATATTTTTAATACCTGCATTCTATTAGAATTTTTCAATCTTTCTTTTTCTTACAAAGAAGTAGTTGTTTCAAATTTACTAATGTAATAGAATTTTAAAATGTTTATTTTTATAAATTTAATATATTAATTAAAAAAAATCATTCAATAGCTTAATTTTGAATAATAAAATTCAACTTTTGCTCAAAATTAGATTAATTATCTGTAAAAATTCTATTAAAAGACTCAACTACATTCAATTATATAAATTCAAATTACTGATTTTTATTTTCATTATATTTATGCTTTTAAAATAATTAATTTTCAATATTCACATTGAAAAATCATAATTTTGTACACAAAGATTTATATTTTTCAGCTGCTCTTAGTTCTTATAATTTTCTTAATGTAAAAATATGGTCAAAAAATTCCTCAAGTTTTATTATGGGTAGCAAATTTTACATTTTTTTTTAATCTGAAGAAATAAGGTGAAACTACTTGTCTTAGAAGAAGGGGAAGGGGGGATAGTAATCTAAAACCAGTTCATAAAATTTTGAAAGCAATTTCATCTTTATTTAACTAGTAAGACTTCATACAGTGAATTTTATTAAAAAATGAATATGCAACTCTTTATAAATAAATGAATAAGTAATTTTTTTTATTAAATGCATATATGAATAAATAACAAATTATAAATAGAGAAATAATTTTTTGTTATCTTCATTCTTATAAATGATTAGATACACAAATAATCCTGTTTAAATTATGCTTTAAAAACACTTCTAGGAAAATTTAATAATTGTTTACTAAATTGTAAACAAGACTGGAAATTACATAAAAATTCAGAAAGATTTTAGCAAGACTCTGTTAATAGGCTAAATCAAAACACAAATTAAAATACAGTAATAAAACCTATCATACTAATGAAGGAAATTTATAAGGGCATAATTCAGTTAATATATAAATAAGATGTTCTTAAGACTTGGCAAACAACAATCATCATCTATGTCTTACTAACAAATAAGGAAAACTGTAGTGAAATTTAAATAATTATATCTTTTAAAATTCTGCTTAAAAGCTTATCTTATAAAAAAAAAGTATGTATATTTATCAAAAAATAAAATAAAAGGAAAAGTTTTTAAAAATCTAGAATATTTCTGCTAATTATTTAACTATACTTCAACAAATAGAATAATATGTCTTGAATTTTATCTCTATATAAAAAGTATTTAAAAAATTCAGCAAGATACCACACAACAGTCAAAATTAAATTCTGTTGCTATTAGCTTTAAAAAACAGATTAATACATCTAAAATCAAATATAAGTGTAAGTGAATACAGCAATACCATAAAACATGTTCTTTGCACCAAATGGTCTTGCTCTATCAGGTTATGAATCCTTTCAGTTTCCATTTTATTCTTTTCATACCAATTGAAATATAGAAAAAAAGAAGAACTTATGGGACAATTGAACTGTAAAGACAAGAAATGTATCAGACAACAAAATAAATATACACAATACTGAAATTTTATTCAGAATTTCAACATGATGATAAATATTATAAAGTAGAAATATAAATGAAATTGTGAAATGAAACTTAACACGGTTTATTCATAAAAATGAAATAATTTCAATTGGCCAAAGAATATTTTATAAATTTCTAATTATTCTTCTCCATATCAAAAAAAAAAAAAAAAAGAGTCCCACATTACAAAAATTTTGAATTATTGTACTGTGGAACAATACTCAAAAATTTAGAATTTGTTTATGTTAAATCATAAGTAATTAGCACTAAATATCCAGCAAAATTGTTATAATATTTTTACAATATTGTACAAGAATTTAGAATGTTAAATAATATTATGGAGAATATCATTGTAATAATACAATCAAATTTACACCATAAAAAATGGGTAATTTAGTAGGAATTCCATGAACAATTTTAATACCTAAATAATGTGTTATTTAAAATGTGTTATTTTAAATAATGTGTCATAAAAAAATGTGTTATTTCATTATTTACAGTATGTGCTCAGGAAATGATGACATCAAGTTGACAATCATATGCTACTTTCAACTTTAAAAAAATACAGAGATTAATATAGAGTATTCTTTAAAAAAAACTTCTTAACAAAGTCTTCATTAAGATATTATTCTAAATTAATTAAAGTAATATTATTGGTACATAAAGAATTTTAAAAGTTTCCAAATTTTATTAGCAGCTATTATTTTTAGTTTTGCAGTTTCTGATACAATAATGAAATTCTTTTCCTTTTCAACTTATTAGTTGGTAACTTATTACTTAGTATCACTTCTTCCATTGGAAATAGTACACAACTTCATCAAAATACTGATTTATAAATTATTTTTATCCACATTTTCTGTTTGGAGGGATGAGAATTTCCACATACAAATTGAGAAATTTAAAAATATAATAATTATTAAATAAAAATATTTTAAATAATTTTTCTAAAATTTTAATGATATATATTAATTTAATGATTTTCTTATTAATTATTCTTACAAATATTAATAAAACTAACAGAAGAAAGCTTGTTTTAATGATCCCATTTATTATGTCTGTATTTGATATGCCTGTATTTATCAATAAAATTTTTTATTCAGATATTATCATAAATGAGGCTAATAATACTTATCATGACAATATTTGACAGATTTTGCCAAGCAAAGACAGAAAAGTTAAATTTTCATTTCGTTAGAAAAATAGATTTAATTTGTTGATTCAAAATCATTAAATTTGAATTAATGTGATTGTGCTCATAAGATAAGATATTTATTATTTCAGAAATTTAGAATAAAATAAAGAATATATATATTTAACAAATAGCATTTCAAAAACAGACACACTATCATGAAAATAATGATCCATAAAAATTTAAAAGAATACCAGAAATTATAATTTTAAAAGTTAATAAATAAATAAAATAATTATAATTACAAATAAATAACATAAATATGATAACAACATATGGAGAAAAAAATTCGGCATTGCTGAAATATTTATAACCCCCCAAAATTATATTCTGGATATTATTGTTATATATATCGTCGATTACAAGTTATATTTAAGTGCAATAAATAAGGAGGGGGAAAAAAGAAATAAAAGATGGAGATGATTATGAATCATCGTAAGTAAAAAATTGAACCCATTATCAGAATAGAAAATTAAAAGCAAATAAATTTTCAAAAAAAAAATTATGCATGTTAAAATCTAGCGCAATGAAACAATCCACGAAATCATTCACACGAATATCATCATCCAAATTTAAAACAATTTTAATAAAATTCTTTCCTTAAAAATATTTAAAGCATGAATTAAATATTTCCTAATTTGAAGCCTCCCAAACTCTGCTTTATTTTTAAAAAATATCTTACCTACAATAATATTTTTTTAATTAGCGTAAATGTTACTATGCATTAGCACGTTGTATTTAGCACAGCTGAGTTTAGGTATGTTATCGACAGAAAACTAGTCAATTTGAACCGGAAGTTGGCGGTGAAAATTTTCAATGGTTGCCAGTAAAACAATTTTCCTTTCAGAAGGCGGAATATTTATTTCGTAGTGACACGTAATTCGTTAAATTTAGATTTTTTAAAAGTTTTACGTTGAGATGCAGAACGGAGCCTCACTAATAATATAATTTATATTCGGAATGCTTTTGTGCTTACTTAGTTACTATGAAAAATATGCCGAGAGTTGAAAAGTTAGTTTTATTGCTGGTAAATCTAAGTCATCAATGCAAGACTTCTTCAAATTTTCCTGATGGAATATCAAACGTCTCACGATCTCAAAAGAGAAAACAGGACTACAATATTCTAATCAAATATAATAGCAAATAAGTCATTTTTACACTTTTGTAATGCAAGTTAGTTTTGTAGCTTAAAATTATTGAACAATCTAAAACAAGAAAGCCCCATTCAATTTTCCAAGAAGTAATAAACTCTGATAATTCTATTTTAGTGCAATTCTTTATTTAAAAAACATTTCTGTCAAAATCTTATTTATTTGCATTAGGAATATGATATGTTATTATTAAAGCTTTATTGTTAACATCTGAATCGTAGTGCATGATATTTTTTGGGGGGTGGGTGGGTCAATAAAAATGTTGTGTATTTAGAGAAAAAGTTATAGTGAGATTATTCTGTGGTTGGTATTCAAACATATATGACTATTATATATTAATGTTATTCATATGTATTTATTATTTATATGATGATTTTTTTTATATTTTAATATTAACCATTTGCCAGAGATTATTTACCAGACAGTACTCTAATACTCTTATAACTAATATTCATCAATGACAGGTAGCTAATATACTAGTGCTATCATTTTTTGGCCAGAACTTTTTATTTTCTATTTTTTGTAATATCATAATTTATTATTTTATATAAAGGTATTGTGATTAAAATGTTAATTTATCATTTTAATTATTTATCATTTTTATTAATGTATAATTTTTGTTATTGTATTTAATCAATTTATTATTTATTAATGTATAAGATAATTTAATGTTATGTTAAGTTTTTAAAATATCTTTTTCTATTCTTAATATGTTCTATTTGTTTAATAAGTTTACTCCTGAATATAGTGGGTCGATTGTAAGCTATTTATGATCCTTGTAGTTCTTTCTTAAATAAAATAATCATTTTAGTTTCATATTTCAATGCTTTTTTAATTTATTGGTATTCTGCTAATTTATTCCCATTTGTTTTATTTTATTTTGATCTTTTATTTTATATGTATTTATATATTTGTTACAACACCTTACTGAAGGCATTCACCTTTGTATATAATATGTGAACAGATATGTGGTCTTTATAAATATTATGATTACTAAGTGAAAGTAATGAAACAGATAAATGCCCGGCCAAATATGCTTAAATTTATTTGGTCTCAAAGCTTACAACCTACTTTAACCAACTTTTCTACCTACACAACATTAACAATTTATGCTTATTTGCAGATTCTGATAATTTGAGATTTTTTATGCTTCCTAATATTTATGATTAAAATTGAAAGTATTTACTTTGTACATATATATCAAGTAAAGTTTCTGCCTTTATTTTTTACTTCCCCTTTTTTTTCTTTCTTTTCTTTTTTCTTTTTTTTTACAATACAAAAGAATTAAGTTACAGTGATATCTTTGTGTTTTCTAAGTAAGATAGATATAATTACAATGTCTTTTCTTAAATTTTGATTTTAAACAAAAAAAAAATTGTTCTTATCAAAATTATGTTTATATTTCTTTATTTAAACTTTAAAAGCAGCAACTTATTCAGTTAACAAATGTGAAAGATTTCATAAATTACCAACTTTAATATAACGCAATATTAATCCATACAACATTTTTATAATGATTTTTATTACAGGAAATTATTCAAAGAAAATATTGTTGTTTATAATCCTGAATTTCAAACTTTAATAAACAGTGTCAACATCCTTTGTCCTAAAGTCAGAATAGTATTTTCTCTTAATTTTTATATTTATGTAAATTTTTTGTTAAAAATGAATATAAAAAAAATAATTGAATGAGTATAATTTTTACTTAAATTAATTAATTTTTTATTTTAAATTTAAGTAGTACAATTTATTACTATTAAAAATGCTTAATATTATTTAATGAACCGAATTAATTATTTTTAAAATGTTGCCTTAGTAAAGTATTTTCTAACAAAAGGATTGTTAAATAATACAGTAAAAAGCCAAAACTTTTTGACTCAAATTAAATACTTTTTATTTATATTATTGTGCCTTTTTAAGATTGAAAAACATTATTTTAAAAATTATTATGCCAGTCATATTTTATATTTATATCTGGTAAAATTACAATTTTATATCGTAACTTTCCTCAATTTATTTTATACATATTCTATCAAAATATTTTGTAAACCATTTTTTTTTCCTGAAAGATAAAATAATGTGTAGAATTTCCTCATCTCTTTCAAAAGCAGGTTTAGTTTTAGTTCTGTAAATTGTTATATACATATATATTTCTAATTACTCAATTGTTTAAAGGGGGAAAAAGTGTCTTCATTGCTATTTCTATCATAAGATATATTTTGAACCATTCGTAACAATTTGAAATGATTGTCCAATTAAAGCTGAGATGACCCCTTCTAAAGAGATGTTGAGTGAAACCTTTCTGCAATGTAAATCTAAAACATAACTCTTGGAAGTAATTCATGATAGTCAATCTATTTTAACCTTCTTCTCACAGATGTGGTGGCATGATCCAATTGCTAGTCCTTCAAGTATGTATCTGGTGAATGAGTTCAGTGCCAAAAGAAAAATTAGTCAAGTTGCCTCAATATCTTGTGGTCAACATATTGGCTTCAGTGACATATGGTCCTTGAATATATTATCAAGATTTTATTAATGAAATACATACATTTTTCTTTAGAATATGAATGCCCCCCAAAGAAAATATATTTTATATAGATATAGTTTAACAATTTTTTAACAGAGGCCATGGCCAAAGAGCGGGAAGACACTTTTGAATTTTAAACTTTGCTTTTATTCCAGCACGGGAAGTGTCATTTATGTACAAAAAGCACAGACAAAACACATTTGTTCACAGTACAACACAAGAGCAGAAGAAAGCAAAATGACACAGAAAATAGTTTCCCCATTGTTTATATACTGTGAGATTCCGATAGGGATTTCTTTACATGTGTTGATTAAAATAAGGGAATTATAAAAATCTTGTAAAAAAATTTTACTTAGTATGACAATTTTTTATCCTTTCACTAGGAGTGTGAAAACTGCTGACTAAGCATTTTTACAAAGCTTCTGTTGAAGTAATAAAATAGAGAAAGTAAAATGGAATTAAGAAATAAGAGAATATTTTAGAACAAAGTTAATGGGCTTAATTGAAATAAAACTTGGAAATTAACTTTGGAATAACTTTAGAAATTAATTAGGATTAAATTAAATTGTTATATATATATATATATATATATATATATATATATATATATATATATTCTGTTTAACATTTTTTATGAGATGTTTAGCAAAAAATATCTAGTGAAAATGGAAATTTTTTTAAAAAAAAAATCCTTATCTTTTTTTTAAAAAAATGAATGAAGTATTTGTATATCATATGATTCGCCAATCTTAAAATTTCCTGAAACAATTTAAGATTTGAATAATACATTATATATAACACAAATGTCATTTATAAAATGTATTGCACGTCCCACTTCTATATTTACAGAGATTTGATACTTGAAAACTTCAAGAATGAATATGTTTCATTGTTTCAATACAATTTACTGAACATAAATTTTCATTTCTGAATGGTTTAAAGAAAATACATCAAGAATAATACATTATGTTAAAATCATTTTTTAATTAACATAACTAAAAACCAAAAAATAATAATTTGATATAACTGAAATAATAATTGTAATTTTGATTCTTTTAAGCAATATATAATTACCTGAATTCTGCCAAAACTAAATTGTTGAAAACACAAACAAGAAACCATAAGGAATATTATAATTTATTTTCTAATATAGAGGGAAAAAGTACATATTATACAACAGCTTCCACCAAAATATATAATACAAAAAAAAAAATCTGATTACGCTTTATTATTCTGGTACTAAAACCACAGAAGTGGTATTTGTTATTTCTGACAGGAAGAATTTATAATTATCTAAAATGTGCTTTTTTTTTATAAAAGTGAAATAAATTATGCAAATACTAACATTTATCAAAGCCAAACATTTAACATTTCAAACTACTTATTCTAACTTTTTTCTCCACTATATTAGGAAGTATTTTTCTCAGTCTTTCTTTTTTATTATTATTTTTGCAAATATTGTTTGGATTTAAAAAAGGACTTGACAAGTAGCAGAGATGGATAGCATTTTTTTTAACTGTAAAAAAATGTCAAAAATTTGTGTGCAGTCATAAAAAATGCAGTTAAAAAAAGCTAACAATATTTTATGACAATCTAAAGTTGTCAAATCTTTAAAAGATGTGGACATATAGGAAATGAAATAAGCTAAAATCTACAAAACCATGTCATTCTCTCCATATAAAGTCAAAGAGAGTGTCTACACCCAACACTCCAACTTTTCTGTTTAATAAGCATTGACTACATTGGCATTTCCTGTAAAAGAAGTCCCTTTTTTTTCTCTATCATCTTATGATAGTAAAGATTTGTAGATTTATGAGTTCATAAATTAAAAATAGGCTTCATTAATCTGTAAATAAATTTGGAAAACTTCATATAAGAACACCCTTTGAAATTATTTCTTTCTTAGAATACATCCCCCCTCCTGAAATGGGTCATAATTTCTTTAACAAATTATATCTAATTCTGAAATACATATTAGCATATTTAGTCATCTATGTTTTGCTGCAGATAAAAATTGTTTCACTAAATTAAGCTTATTTGTAAAATCTATTTGATAACTTTCTTTAAAAAAAAATAAATTTTATTTTTTAGAAAAAAAAAACAACAATTTTATAAAATTGCACATATTTCCAAGAAAATGTTTCAAAACAAATTCTCTCCTTACACGAAGTAGCACAAAATGCCGAATAGCAATAAATTTCAGCTCTCAATGATAGGTGGAAGAAAAAGAAAATGTACTTATTCGCCAAATTTGGCAAATTGGTTAACTAAATTTAGTTTTTTTATATCTTAGCCAATGAACGATAAACTTCCGAGATAATCCATCCCTCAAAGTGTGACGTATACTTTGAGCCCGGAAGCCGGGATTTTCTTACTTTCTGGCGTTAATGTTGCTCTGAAAAACATGCCGCGTTGCATCATCTGCTCCCATGCTCTTTTGAACTAAAAGAAAAAAAAATCTCAATCAACTTTTAGCTAGGGTTTACCTCAAATGAAGCATTTTTTTTTAAATTATGTAATGTGAAATAAATAATATCAATATTTATTTCTGTAATAAATAGAAATTATCATGCAGTGTAAAAGAAACTAATTTGAAAATGTCCTTGAGGAACTGTGATTATTTTTTACAACTGTAGATATCAGCTAGCTAGGCAAAATTATTGGTTGCGAAGAATGTTAATTAAATATTATATCTAAATGTTAATTAAATTTATATACCTTAACTAGTCTAATTAGGCTCAGTTACTTTAAGAAATAAAACTTTTAAATTAAACTTTTGTTAAGAAACTTTTATCTAAAAATTTTCATTATATATATATA
>JAOUZG010048879.1:252369-265808 GCA_026289955.1 Argiope argentata | reverse complement strand
ATAATGCTTCTAATATATATATATATATATATATTAGAAGCATTATTTTAGAAAACTTTCTTGTATTGTTAAATCCCAACTTTCAATTTTAGAAGCCTACTCAGCTTATTCTCTATATCGTCAAAATTGTCGAAAGAAATCGCTGAAAGTTCTCTTAAATTTTAATTAAAATTTAAAAGGAAAATATCGCTCTGATATTCCCATTGTTCCATTCAAATTACATGTCATTTATTGTCATATTATAATCCTATGGATTACCAAAGCAATTCATAGAAATACACACTTTATCTTATTATTAGAAAAGACAAGACACCAACTTAGGTCTTGTATAGTTAATGCACTATTTTGAAGGAATACGAGGATGTTTTTTAAAACAATTTTCATTATACAGGAGATAATTTTCTTCTTGTACGAAATTAATAGCAATTTGGCAAGAAATTTATCCCTTTTGCATTTTTTTAAAATATTGATTTCAAATTAATATGTATGATCTTGTTATTTTCAAGTATTTTACGAAGACAGTGAATATTTCAGGTGATTTACAATTTGGTTTCAAAGAGAAGGCAAAGTTAAGATTAGGGCCGAATATACATGATTTAGATCAGGTTTTTAAAAGATTCTTTCCAATGTCATTTGATTTTAAATGCACCATAAATAAGATAAATTATATAATATTATTACGATAACTTACGATCGTTAGAAATGCCGTATGAGAAAGGCAGATTAATTTTGATGGAAACAATTAATGCCGTTTCTTGGTGTCTCTACAAGCACAGAACATACCCATTTATATCTCTCTTAACACACATTACTTTAAAATTATATTGTATCTTTGAAATATATAATAATTTTCATTTTCATTTACCTTGTAGCTAGTGAAGGTCGCGGTACGAACCTGCGACGTTTGGGCCAGTAGCCGAGTATCATATCGATCAAGCAAAAGGGACCCTTCAGCTCGAAGGATATTATTTTGCTTATAAGGCTGACGCTACAACCTTTTATTCATCTTGAAAAGTGCTGCAGAATTTGAAAATCAATATTATGCAACTTAAAAGTTGTTAATTTGGAGGGGATGTCCTTTAAAAAGCGTTTAGTCTCCTCCAGAAAGAAGTGTGGTGATTGTTATATTAGCCAATTAATATCCTTCAAGCTGAAGGGTCCCTTTTGCTTGATTGGTATGATACTCGGCTACTAGCCATAAGATTGGGAGTTCGGGCCTAGAGCTATCCGCTATTCATTCTAAAGTAGAAAGTTTTTTGTTTTGTTTTCGCATACTTTGAAAGCGATAGGACAGGAATTTTAATACGCTTTAAAATAATAATGAGTCTTTATTTCAGCTCCTTCTTTCTTCAACAATGTTCACTGTCATTTATTGAAATACTGAAATAATTATTAGGAAGGCTTGGAAAATAACTGCCCATTGTATCTTATTTGCTATGATTCGAAAAAGGCCCCAATATCAATTTTTATTGTTTTAGATGTTGAAAATTATTTTAAGTTTTACCTGGTAAGTATGTGCTTAAACTGTTATGCACTGTTAAAAAAATATACTCAGATTTATCCGAACAAGGGAAATTGAGAATACAGGAGAATGATTTTTGTGCACTAAAGAAATAGATCGAACATTGGAAAAGCTGGTATAAGAAGAACACTTTGTGAACCCTCTTTATAACATGTTACACATTCGATCATTATTCTTATTAACATATCGTTTTGAAGAAATCCCTTAAAAGACCTGAAATGAATTAAGATATTGAAATGTAATTAATTGTAGTGTGTAATTATGTTAGTCTATGGTGTAAAATCTACTATGATGAGATTTTAACTAGAAGTTACAAATTTTTAATGATTGTGATTTTTTCGCGGGATGTTTGAATAGTCCCATTTTTTTGAAAATTATTAAATTATTGACTCATTTCGTCAGATTTGAGTTTTTAAGAAGGGAAAAAAACATCCTGCTGATTTTGGTGGTTAAAAGTTTCAAAGAAATAATAATGATAATAATAAAGTTCATTATTATTATTATTATTATTCAGAGTTCCTATTCTGTAGTTTTATAACGATTTTTGCATTTTTATTTAATATAACTTACTTCCTTTTTTCCTCACTGAAATCTCTCTTGGCATATGAAGAGTTATTCTGATTGACAGAACAACGCTCTGCATAAAATAGAAAAGTTAGATGCTTAAAATGTGGTAAGTTTTTTGTTTGTTTGTTTGTTTTTTAAGTAGTAAAGATCCATCAAGAAAGGAATTTTCAAATTTTTTTATTTCTAACTTCAATAATAATAATAATAGCAGAATGTTAATGTGTTTTCGCATTTTTATTTTATAAAATGGCAGAATAAAAGCTTAGAAAACCCCTTTAAAAATATTTCTTGAAGTATTTCTTCTCTTTTATTTTAAGTAAGCGATGCAGCACATGGCTTCAAGTGAAAGTCTCATCACTTTAGATTTTAACTAACGACTAATGTATCATTAATTGCAATAAAATATAGCTTTATTAGATCCCTTTATTAAGTATTTGAAGTGATTGCTCCAAAACAACCCATTAACGAAAATAAAGACGATACGTAAATTGTACTGAATAGGTTTGTAAGAACAATGTCTTTTTGTGCTTAGTATATTATTATGAATTTTGTGTAAATTAGATGTAAATATTGTAACTATTTACGAATTTTTGTGTAAATATTTGCAAATAGTATAAAATTAATTTTAACGGAATCACATGTCAGCGAGGAAAGACGGTTCTAAGGGGATTTACAACAGAAGATCGCCATATTTTATCAATTTGGCAATATAAAAGCTTTCGAAACATAACAAGGTTTATAACGGTTTTTACTTAACGCTAAAATGTGTTGTAGAAGCTAAGAAATAATGATGTGATTTTAAAGAACATTTTAGAAATTTCTAGACTTGGCTTGAACGAGCGAGCACTCTCCACGGTTGCTTTAAAAAAGTCTTAAATAGCTTCCCACTTGAGAACCTATTTAAGACTCGCCTTAAAGGCGGGAAGTCAGGTGAGTTCGGAGATAAAGCTACTTGATTAGCTGAGTTTGAGAAACATGATGAGCTTTCTCTTGCTGTCGTGCGGATCTATAGCTTCGCTGTTATTTGAAATTAGTGGATTAAGTAGAACTTATTCGTTGTGAATTTTTGTAGCTTGAGTTGCGAATATTTAATACGCTTTTTCATAGGCATATAGTCTGTAACTTCTTATCGCTCTCGTGGGAGTATTACTATTATTCGTTACAGTATCTCTTTGGTGAGCAAAAATCATCCTGCTGCATATTTATTTTCCATTCGTTGGATCAATTTCACATTCCTTTATAACACATAAGCAAAACATATATTTACCAGGTGTAAGCTAAATAAATTCTTCTATATCTAGAGTACTATTAATTAAATGTCGAATTTTTTTGGAATCGCATTAAGTATGTCACAATATGTAGAGCTCGACTTAGCCTAATTGGGGCCCGGGGCAAAAACGTCTTTGGGACCCCCTTTGCTTCATTACTTCAGTAATAAAGAAAGTTAATTAAAAAAAAGAAACGTAAAATAAACTTTCGATTCGATTTCGGGGCCCTGGGCAACTGCCCCGTATACTCGTGCCTTATAAGCAGGGCAACTGCCCTAGTAGCACCCAAATATTGTACAATATTGATCAATATTCGCAATATTGTTTAATATTGTGGAATATTGTTTAATATCGCACAATATTGTGCTACAGGATGTGCTACCTGGGTAGTCAGACTCGGATAATATGCATATCGTACTGACACATTGGGATAATTATTCCACTATATGACAATGCTCATTGTTGAAAATAGAGAAGCGAGATCAGGAGAAAGTGCATTAAGCATCATCTTTATAGTGTTAGAATCTCAGGTATATATTTCACTCAGGGGTCCTACTTCGAATTCTTCCCTTTTATTAGTTTTCTTTCTTGATACTTCCGGTAAACAAAAACTGATGTCCATGCTTTTGCTTTCAAATTATCGTGTTCAATACATGTGGAGAAAAAAAATAATAAAGATTAAAATGAAATCTGCTATGCATATTTATCATGTCACATCATAATTTCTTGAACGGCCAAGCACCATATGATTGTGCAAGTTAAATTATATTTTTATTCATTTTCATGGAATTAGTCACTTAAGTTACTACAAACGATCCAAAAACTTTGGTCTTACATTTTTTTTTTAAATATTTCATTTCATATAATTACGTGCTCAAAATGACATTTGTCTAGATTTTAATTTCTGTAGTCACTTATTTAAAAAAAAAATTCCCTAAAAAAAATCAGAGCTTTTGTAAATGTAATGACAACACGTTATTAAAAGCTGATTTTTTTGAGATGCTCCTGCAGATAATAAAATTTTTATTTTTCACCTGCTTATTTTTGTTGACGTCATAAACCTACTGTTCTAACATGATAAAAAGCTTTCTCCGCACTAAAAAAATTAAGCACTTTTTAAAGGTCCATTAAAAAAAAATAAAAAAAAATGGATCACTTTTAAGGTGCTTGAAAGTATTTTCCAAATCTGAGCACTTTTCATGAAGCAATGTACCTTGTTATTGAATGCCATTAGTGGATGACTTTACAAACAAAACTCTTTTGTTTGTTTGTAAAGTTCTCTTTTCTTATGATCAATTAACGTTTTCTTCCCCTTATGTAAAATTGATGATCATATTTTGCCTATCATTATACATGAGTTGTTTTAAGATTGCATGGTTTTTATACATCATACATTAATTTTAGTAAAGTCATTTGATTACTGAATATAAATTGTTGCCCCAGATCTAGCACCAACCCTATTCAAACTTCCACACCCCACCAGCGTGAACCAGACGGTTATTCAGTGGAATTGGATCTTGAGCCTGAAACTCTCCCTTTCAGAAGTCGGTACCTTACAACCAAGTCACCAAAATTGACCCAGAACAATAATTTTTGTAACAGGCTCGCATACCAAATTTCATTTACGTAGTCATCTTGCTTCCAAGTTATCACATATAAGTAGGTGGGAATGTACAGACCAACGTATGATTAAGTCATAGAAGGAATTTAATAAAAAGTTAGTGGGAATCGACATTTTTAATGCTAAAATCGAGTGAACTCTGACAGATAGATATACTTCCTAAGAATGGATTTCATTCAAAATCTGATAGAAATTTATAAATGTGTCGTAAAGCATACAAAAAATGTGATAAACTGATATAAAAAAATATTTTGATATCAATGTGAGCTAAAAAATAAAAAAAGTTCGTCAGAGCTCCGAGTTGTAATCAGTGGATGGTTACAATACTTTCTGCTTTTATATTTGGCATTAAAAAAAAAAAGAGCTAATATATTAAAGATATTTAAATAGAGTGGACAAATATAGAAAATAATTTTTTTTCATCAAATAATTATCCAAACAGCTAATTAAATGCACCGGTTCTAAGAAAATTAAATAATATGTTGATTGAAGATGTCTTATTGATAACGATTATTGAAATATTCAATAATCTTTGAAAATGAAAAACTAGTCATTGAATAAATAATTTGGACTTACATTTCAAGCCTAATGCTTACACATTTCAAACTAATATATCTTCACTTTAATATGACCATAGAACACTGTTAACATATCACTGAATATCAATGTATTATTTTACTGAATAACTGAGAAAAATCACAGATGTAAATGCCAAATAAGAAGGATCTGGAAGTATACCGAATAATTTGCACATTAAAATATTGTATAATATTTAGGATTGCTAGAATTTAATTTTCTGTACAATAAAGAAGTTTTGCAAATTAATGCACAACTATGGCTGGAGAAAACCCTACTGAGCTTTTAATCTTTTCCGAAATTAGGAGACCCATTTGTAATGAGTAGCTTTCTTACAAAAAATTTATTTAAATTTCCTTTCCTTAAACATATATATAGATTAAAAAATATAACATGAAAAATTCTTAACATATTTACAAAGAAAATAATCTTGCAACACTGCTTTTTATTTCAAATTTGTTAAACATTACTTAGTTTATGCCAATAAAAATTATTCAGTGAAAAATTTATTACTAGCAATAACATCAACCTGTAATTAAATTTACATTACTCAGCATTATAACTGAAGAGTACAGCATTAAAAAAAGTTTTTAAATAATTATAATTGAATTTTGAAAGACAGGATTCAGTTGAATGAAATTGCTATTAAAAATTTACTATTAAATATTGAAAATCAAGAAGAAAATAAGTAAAAACACATCACCAGAAAATTAAAAAAAAAGTTTTTATTTTCAGATCAGTCTGAAATTCTTATGTTTATTTTTTACATGCGTCAATATTTAACAAATACAGTAGAGATTTTCTCATAAGAATTAAAAGATACAAAATTATTACAACATTATTATTTACATTAAAAACTAGGCAATGATTTTAAATCATCAAATGATTGTAGTTATTTTCGGATATAACAAAGTAAATTGCAAGCAAAATTCATAAATTATACACTTTCATCTATACATTCAATGTAATTTCCATATATAGTCAAATGCCTTGGAGACTAGGCTGGAGGGTTTTGTTGCCACTATCTGCAAGTAAATAAGAAAATAATTAAAATTGTAAATGATCAAAATGATAAATAACAGTTTGGTAATCAAAAGAATAATTGCCGATAAAACTTACTTGAGATTGAGCATTTGGACTTTGGTATGCTTGAGTTAATGGTCTTATGTTTTTTAAATTTGGCTTGGTAGGTTCTAGAGGATCGGTCAGAACTGACTGTGATGTAGATAAAAGACTTGTTTCTTGAGCCGTATTTTCTTTACATGATTCCATGATGTCCTAAAATAATTTTTTTCCCACATGAAACAGTTTAATTGATCACATAAAAGGAGGGATAAATAATTAAAGCAATAAGTCATAAAATTACTAAAAAACAAAACACTGAAATTTGAAACTCCCATTATTCAAAAAAGAAATAGTAAGATTCAACTAAACCAGTAACATTCTCCTTCTGAAAAAAATATTTCGTGACATTCTTTTGATATTTGTCCATTTTGTTTTGTTCAACTATTTCATTTCCTTATATGTATTTCTAGTTTGTTTTTCCTATTTTCAGTTGCATTTCATCATGTTTATCCAAATTTAACCAGTATATGTGCATGATGAAAATAAGCTTATTTCTATTTTTACCTTATATTAATTCAATTATTATTCAAATTTGTTTCATTTCATATCATTTTTTATTATACACACATGATAAAAATTTAGTTGAAAAACTGAAAACTTTTTCACATACCTTCTATAAAGGTATTATCTAAGAAAAATGTCTTCCAATCAGCATAAAATAGTGAAAAAAAAAAATATTATTCACCTTTGGTGTGAATATAGCATTTTTGTTGAATCTATCACACAATCCTTGGCGAAAATTTTGGCAATTAATCTCTGGCATACGGTTAATAGTATAAGAAAATCGAATTTGCACTATAGATGCATTTTTTCCAATTAAATTTAACTAAAATTTGACACAAAACTACAATTGTAGTTACAAAATCTCATATGGAATTTGGTAGTTATCACGTTAGCTTATATTTGAACAACCAAATGGACAGACATGCTCAAGTTTTGAAAGCAAGCTATAAATATACCAAATTTCATCCACTTAGCCCAAAGCATTTTCAAGCTATCCTTGTAACTGACAAATTGCACGTTTAAGAAAGTGTTCCTTGCACTCAGATGACAAAAATAAGATTTTGAAAAGTTTGAAATTCAAATTTGACAATTATAAGACTTTTCTATACTATGTATAACAGAAAATAATTTCTTGTAATCACTGCAAGTTTCTCATATTAGATTTATGTTATACTGGCCAATTTAGGGATCCATTCATTTGACAATAGCAATTAAATTGAACTTAATTTTTTTTTATTAGGTCTATGGCTCTAAAATGATTTAAATGACTATTTTTGATCTATTTTGCTGTTTTCTGTTCTAGTCTTTGCAACATTCCCAAACTGTTAATGAGTTCATTTTACATTAACACTTTAAGTTGCTCTATACCTAAAAATATAAGTTAATCACTGACAAAACAGTCCACCTTTAATATATTACAGCATTTGTGAACAAAATATGGTGCATTAACATGAGAAATATTAATATTAGTAATTCTGCATTTAATTAAAAAATATATTAGATAAAAAAGTTTTGTATATTATAATTTATAAAAGTAGTCTTTGAATTAAAAATAATATTATGCATGAAAGGATTTTAAGCTCAACTAACATTGTTAACTAATTGAAATACCTTAAGTTAAACTTTTTTTTTATTTTCATCCCTTAGAAATTTGTTTAAAAAATAGTTAAACATTATGCAAGTTCTATTATTATTTCATTATTTGGACAATCCATTTGGAATCTAACTGTTAAAATACACTGAAGAGCCAGAAAAACTGGTTTAGCAAGTCATATGCAAATAATGGTGGTGTTCAACCAATCTGACTAATATGATGCAGCCGGCAGTGCGTATATAAAACAACAGGTGTCTGAGGAGGCTATTATAATGACAGGTTATCAAGATTTAAGCGATTTTTAATGGTGACTAATCGACGGTGCCCAAGAGAGAGGGAATTCCATAGCATTTCTGATGCATAGATTTCTGCTTCCAACCATTTCTAGGGTGTAACTTGAATAACAAGATTTTCAATAAAACTTCAAATCTCAGACAGAAGTGTGGTTTAAAAAATGCCTTGATAGAATGGAATCATCGATGCCAGAAAAGAATCATTACACGAGATAGATGTTCAACATTTCCTCCAATTGCAACAAGTGTCGATATACACACTATGCAATGTAGTCTATTTGATATGGGCTTTCTCAGCCGCAAACCTTCTCATATATGATTGGTGACTCAGCGACACAAAGCTCTACTCCTTACCTGGGCTCGAAATGCTGCCACTGTGCTTTTAATGATTGGAAAAACGTCTGGTCAGAGGAATCACATTTCTAGGAGTGTCAGGTGTGGAGAAAACCCACTGCTCAAGCTGGTGGAGGCTCTGGAGGGTAAAAGGCATGTGCAGTTAGCATGAAAAGTGACCTTTGATGTGTGTAAACTTGACCTTGACAAGTCAGCGGTACTTTAATATCCTTTCTGACCTTCTACATGCATTCATGTCCCATGCACATTCTGATGGACTTGGAGAATTCCAGAAGGACAATGTGACACCCCACACTTTCATAATTGATACAGAGTGACTCCAGGAATACTCTTCTGACTTTAAACACTTTTGCTAGCCACCTAGATCGCCAGACATAAGCATTATTGAGCATATCTGGGATTTCTTGCCACATGCTGTTCAAAGATGATCTTCACCCCCTCATAAGCTAACAGATTTATGGTGCCAGTTGCCCGATGACCCGATATTACTTCAGACTTTAGTTAAGCCCATGCCACTTCGTGTTGCACACTTATACATGCTCACAGGGGCCCTACACAATATTAAGCAGGTGTACCAGTTTTTTTGGGCTCGTCAGTATACTTTTCTTAGATAATTAAAAAAAAATTGTATAAAGGTTAATTGGGTTAAAGCTAGACATTGATAGTGGAAAAGACTAATTCAGTCACTTAAAAAGTCATTTATGCACTTAAAAATATAGAAGCATTAAAAATAATTACCATTTCTATGCAAGGCTTGACACCAATCATTATATTACCACTGAAAACTTTTCCATTTTTACTTAAAGCCTTCTTAGCTTGCAGTTTAGACTGGTATCTCACATGCATCCAATTTCCAGTTGGAGAAAGCTACAACAATCAATTCATAAAATTTATAAGCAAATTAATAAATTTCTACAAATAAATTTAAATGAAAAAGAGTTCAAGGTCTATTTTAATAGGAAAATTTAAAAATTAACACAATACATACTAGTTTGAATCCCTGCCTCAGGGGGGCCGTTGAAAAAGTTTTCATACCAGAATAATTATTTTGTTCTTTTTCTGTCCCATTTTTACATTTAAACAAGATTTCTAATTTAGTAATATATAACGTTACATCAACTCTAAACATTAGAATTTTGACACACAAGGGTAAAATTAAAGCCAAGATTCGCAAAACGTGAAGCCCTATTCTAGATATAATCAATATACTTGGTATTTTTACAAAATAACCAAAAACTGGTAGGTCTGATATGCTTTAAAAGGATTTGTCAATCCATTAAATTAATCCTTCTATATAACACAAAACATATTTTAAACTGCAAATGCAATAAATCTGTTGGGAAAAAATTACTTGCTAGACTATATTTAAAAGATAAACTTTATACAGTTTGCCTGATTTTTCTTTATCAATTACATAGACTCAGTTACATGATTTTTTAAAATTTATTTTAGTAATATTTTATATTATATAGAAGTGTACTAAATTTAATTCAAATGGAAAAACCTACAATGCAAATTGGTTGCAAGTACATAGTAAAATAATTAAAATAATTGCTAGAAACAAAATCTAATGAAAGATTTTAAAGCGCTGGCATTTATATAAATGCTGTATAATGAAAACAAATCCTGGATTTAAAAATTAAATTTTGAAGACCCAAACAAATTTATAACAAACATCAGAAAATAGAATTATTAGAAAAGTTATAATTTTGATAGCAATAACAAAAAACTAAAATAATGTAACTGCAAAGTAAACAAACCTTATGTTCAATAATGTTTCCATACTGAGAAAATTGCTGCAAGATATAGTCAGATGAAGCACGTGGAAATCTGCATATTAAGAAAATGAAATTAATAATTTAATACATTTTATACAGTATTATTGTACAAATAATTCAGGTACATAACTATGAATAAATACTACAAAATCTCATGAACTTTCCAGCTCTCTTTTCAAACCATCTATATAAAGCAAAACATTTCAAACTGCAAATGCAATCAATCAATATAAATAGTCCCCTTCCCCCGAACACCTCTGAGCTTAAATTTTAAAAACATAATAGGTCTCTTCCAGGATGGGTGTAGCAACTGAAAAAATTTCACAAATTTTTCCCTGTTTCATGACTGCGAATTCTATTAATTTTCTGGCTTCTTTACTCAAAATCAATGTAATTTAAAAAAATGAAATTATAATCTATATGGCTTTTAGGATGCTATTCCATATACTCCTAATATAAATTAAATTAACAGTAATGGTTTAAATATAAAAATTGATGATTACATGCAATCATGATATGTTTTAGTGGAGATTAATAATACATTATGAGCAATAATCACAAATGGATTTCAAAATTGAAATATCACCCTATTAGATTACGATTAAAAAAATACTTGGTTTGAAAACAACCATTATAGCTTCAATAGAATTAAAAAGCTTTTTGCGAAATTTTTTAGGCCTGCACTTTCTTCCAACTCTTTTTGAGCTACTTCAAGAATCAAATATTGCTTTAAATTTTTTTTAAAAATTGATACTATGCTCCATATTTTTCTTCTTTCCATGTTTTCATTCATTTCCCCCTCTTTATACTCTTTGTATTTGGCCCATGAATTCCTTATACACAAAATTAATTGTTTTGACATTCTAAAATTTCTTATTCCATTATTAGTTTAAATGCTGTTGTATGTAATTTTTTTAGCAACATGTAATTGTTCTTTCATATTCTTCCATAAGTAATTTTAACTGAATGAAAATTCTGTCAATAAGACTATTATCATGACAAAGTATCATGATCATAGTTAAAGATGATATAACACCACCAGAAGTTAGCAACTTCAGAACAGATCAAACCAAATTTATTTTATATTCTTTTTGTTTTTTGAATTCCGAAATCAGGACTGCTGGTGGGCTCATTTATCAATTATCTCATTGTAATGAAATTCCACAAAGTTACCCTATAGCTGAAAACTGTACCAGGTTATGATTGCTATAATTTTGCCAACGTTATTCAATAGACATACAGGAATCATAGCGTGAAATTGTCAATCATAGAAAAGTTTTGAACATTTTTCTCCGATTTTTAGATTTTTTTTTTTTTACCAACTCCCATGATTTTACCCTGTTTTTTCCAGATCATTAAAATTCTCCAAATTTTCTGATATCCCAATTCAACTACTCTGTTTCATCTTTTGCAATAGAATCAGAAATAAATTTATCTTTGGTGTTCCATAAATCTATGAGAGAATATGCTAATAATTTAAAACAAAAGTTAACTACCCTTAGGTAAATTCCAATCTTAAGGTCTCTCAGAACCAATACAGAAGTTGCAAAAACAAATGAAAAGGTAAAGAATTCAGATAAACAAGAATTTTACAAAGATGACTATTCACATACCAAACAAAAACTGAAATCATGGTTGCTACCAAAGAAAAGCTTTGATATTAGGAAAAATAAATTATGCTAAAAAGTACTTTCAAAAGATAAACAAATTAAGAAAAGCTAAAATTATAAATAAACAGATATGTGGGGTGAAAAGAAATCTAAGAGTAAAACCACAGATTTAAATAGTTACAAACCTATAAAATTATTGCCTTATTTTTAGGTAACAAAACTATAATTTAACTTTTCTGTACTGACCAGATGGAAAATTATCTTCGAGCAGTTGAAGCTGGCTATGCAGAAATGCGTGGAAAAATTATCAAAAAGTTTAATTTAACAGACAAAAATATAAAAAGTATATTTAAAATAATTACAAGTCTTCTCAAATAAATTAATTTGCATTAAAGTGAATACTCATATTACAAAAAGGTCAGTTTTATCATGTAACAATGCAATTCGAAAATGGCAAGGGTAATAAAATTCAAGAAGCTATAATGAAAGCAAATTTAAGAACTTATAAATAAAATTGAAATACTTAATAACTCACCCAAATACAGTAATCCATGATTCATCAAGTTGATCACTATTTTGCAATGCTTCACTAAAATTAAAAATAACTTTACAATTAAATCTTAAGAAAACATACTTGAGTAATTAAGAATACAATAATATTAAAACACAGTAGAAATACAATGCACTATATTTTACATAACTTTGATTATTCTAATTTAATGCCTCATATTAGTTATTTGGGGCAGAGTTTAACTGTAATTTTGAACAATGGTCAGATGACAAACACCAAAGCAACTTCCTGACAAATTTTGTGCTAATACGACTCTTTTTGATTAACAATGAAGTAACACAAGTCATGCTCACTAAAGATTCAAACACGTGGTTGAGTTTAAATTGAATTATGTTACCAACTTAACACATTTTAGCAATGAAGATGAGATCCAGCTTAAAGGTTAAAATATAACACCCTCTCATTCACTGGATAAAAATATATAATTTTAAGAATAAAAGTTAATCAACTTTTAGTTTTAATTTAACTGAAAAATATATATTAGGAGAAAAATATTTTTAGAATATTGAAAATGATAATAAGATTGCCCTTAAAAGTAGAATGATAATATTATGAAC
>JAOUZG010048879.1:159756-236982 GCA_026289955.1 Argiope argentata | reverse complement strand
CAATTAGCATTTTAAAAATATTGTTTTTTTAAACTGGTTTAAACTACTTAATGACTTAAATTAATTAAGTCATATAATGACTTAAGAATAATAATGTTCTTACATGATAACTTGAAAATTTCGATCGTAGATTTCATTATTATTATTTCTATTTCTTGGTCACTAGTAGCATGCCCAATTCATTATTAGATTTAGAAGAGAGCACAGATTTGGTCTTCTGGTTGAATAAAAATTATTTGTCCAACAATACATAAAATATTGTATAAATTGTCTTAATACCTTAAAAACTTACAAGATATAAAATAAACAATTATTCTTATTATACATAGTCATCATTTTCATGAATCATGCCGAAATAGTCATTTATGAAAACAATCATGATTTTCATCTGTAAGATGAATTAATAAACGTCATGAAAAGATTTCTAGCGATAAATCTTTCCTTAAAGTTTATGAAAAAATATATTATAATAGAAAAAAATCTTTCAGAAAAACTTTTTTTTCATTAAATTTTTGTTTAATTGTTTAGTGCTTTGGGGATTTTTTTTCATGAAAAACGTTTGTCATTTTATGAGTAAGTAATGATGCGTAAAAATAATTTAAATTATTTATATCTTTTCTGCATACCTTTACCTTAACATAAACCTTGAATTAAGAATTATGCAATTTTTTTTTTAATTTGAGATTTTTACATAATTCAGAAACGATAATAATAAAAACGGAGTATCGGATATTACAATGTGATAATTAACATTTTATAATTCAGTTTACTATAAAATGTCACGTTTTATTTTTACTTATTTTCATTTAAACGTAAAAGGATACTATCCTTATTATATTGATATATAAAATATTATTAATATTATTCATGACAAGCACTGCTGTTGAGATAAACCGTGTAATTCAGTTCAAATCATTGCTCTTACATTTTATTTCTCTGTATATGTTTCCTCACTGCTGAGATAGATTGCTCGTAAGGAAATAGACATGCAGGCGTTAATAATTCTTTTTTCTTACCGATGACGTAAGTTTAGTGCCGCAGATTCCGAAAACTAGTATGAATAAAA
Organism: Argiope argentata; assembly: GCA_026289955.1. Classification (NCBI taxonomy): domain Eukaryota; kingdom Metazoa; phylum Arthropoda; class Arachnida; order Araneae; family Araneidae; genus Argiope; species Argiope argentata. The sequence continues at coordinate 235,916 of JAOUZG010048879.1, read as the reverse complement.
TTTGTTGAATTTAAGAGAAATTTTTTTTTGATATCGATTCAAATTTAACTTTTAATCTAAAAGACACTAGGAAAGAAATAAGTAAAGAAATGTAAAGATATGAGGATGAATGAAATTTTAGATTTTCATTTTCTAATATACGAAGAAAGTTCGACTTTTTCGATAAAGAGACTTTGTGTTGACATAAAGAAAAATTCGACTATGGTGAATCATTACATTTCAGTCCTCTTATACTTAAAAATTAATGGGTGGCATATCAGAATATACTAAAAATATATATAAACTTTGGGAGAAAAGATTAGAATTCATATTTTTTAAAGGCAGTTTATACATTTTCCATAAAGTAGCATTATTTAGAAAATTTTCCGAAAATTCTTCGAAAATTTGTGCTTAAAATAATTTGTAATTTTCTTTAGAGTTTGTTTTGCGTGTGAAGGGGGCCGAAACTACAGAAACAATTTCCACGTATGATATTATTAAATAATTTTAAAACATATTCAATAAAAACAAATCATCTCGGTTTTCGAAGAAAAAAAAATGTTGAGAATGGAGACATTTTCTAAACAATAAAAAACTGTTTGAAATACTAAATACAATTGTTGGCACATTAAGACTATCACTTTATTGTGTTGACCATCATCTTGTCTGTAAATCCTACCTACTCAAAAGAGTTTTGCAAGCAACTTTTTGTAAAATGAAGATTTGAAAACACTTTGTGTAATAATTTGTCAATTAATCTTTATGAATTTTTTACTGCAATATCGATTGCAGTAAATGACTGATTACATCATTAATAAGATTTAACTATTTGCATTTAGTTGATAAATTAGATTTAAAAACATGCAGGCTCGGGTTTACTTGATTTTTTTTCTATTTTTTTTCAATATGTTCGAAATAAATGATAAAATCAATTTTACAAAACATTTATATGTCTGAAAAGTCATTGTAAAATATTAGTAATTCATTCTATTTCACTAAGAATATGCCTGAGTTATAATTGTCTTGAATAACTAATCTATGTAAAAAAGTTATCCTAATAATTTAAATTTTGGTCAGGCACCAGAAAGAAGAAATGAAGTGGAGAATCAAAGATTCCGCATCTAAAGATTAATAGTTTGCCGAATGTGATAATTGAAAATTGCTGTGTGCTGATTATTAGTGAGAAGATGAATAGGAACAATCGGAGAAATAAGCATACATCACTGGCGATAGCGACATGACTTTTAAACAAAAACAAGTGACAATAATAGGGTTTCGTATAATTAGTTGGACTCGCTGATCCTTTTTAATGATATTGTCAGCACCAATATAGAACAACAGATCGACAATTAGCCAGTTATGAAGACGATAACTGATAAGAACAAAAAGAACGACGCTAGTGGAGTAGGTCAGGGTCAGCAAGATGGATGCCTCGGGTTAAAAAGTTTTGCTTATGATGTCTGTTTGAGAAAGACGTATCTTGGAAGTAAGTACCCAGTCTCCTTTGATGGAATTTTAACTTAAAGAGAATGATTTTTATTACTGAGTGAAATGACATGGGTGATTTTTCTATAGAATATCCGCTTTTTGTTAAGGTACTTATCATGACTCATAGTAAATATTTTCACAGTTTTCTCAAAGGATGGAAGATAACGATGATTGAAAGAAAAAAAAGTACAAGTTTAGAAAATCCAAATAATTACAAATTATAAGATATAATCCATTCACATTTGACTATAATCCAAAGTTAAGGGGGGGGGGTCATCAGCACTATTTCCGCATAGAAAGTCATGTGCGCTGTTTTCTGTGATTAGAATTCATTTTATTGATTGGCTTCTGGTTGAGAGAATGAAAATTGTAAAAATTTATGCTTTTCTTAGAAAACTGCTTTATATCTTCCGAAACGAGATTAAAAGATTGAGGGATTTCCCAATTTTATGATGACACGTGGGATCTGTTTAAGTAATTTGATGGCGGGAAATTGAAGAACTTTTATGATTAGCGGTAAATTGAAATTAACTGTTTAAAAGTTTATAAGTCCAAAAATATAACGTTGTGCAAGTATTGTTTTTATCACTTGGAAGACGCGAAACCCTAATTATGAAAATTCCTTAATAAAGATGGATAATATTCAAAAGAGCTGTTTAAGAGATATTGTTTGTATTATTGATAAAATTTTTACGTTTAGGAAAATTTCTTATAGGAAGGCAATGCATTGCAAAAGTTCCCTCCACATGACTTTGAAAAAAGTTCTACAAATCTTCACAGATTAGGATACTTTTCAAACTACCCCTTGCACAAATTTTTATATATACATTTGCTTATAATGCTTTGACCATGCAATCTTGTTAACTCGATAGCTAAAGTAATTTTAATTGGCCTAGAATATGTTTTAAGTAGATTAAAATGCTCCTGTGAGTTTGTAGATGGGTCATTTAGCTCAAAGGGTGGTGGAAATTATCGGAAGTTCCATTTTCCCTTAATTACTTTTAGATAGAAGATGGAAAAACAAATCGAATTACGCGAATTAGTGTTTCATTAATCCGAACAACTTCTGTTCTAAAAGTTTTTCGATAGTTGAAATTCTCTAAAAGTTGGCTGTCGGAAAGTGATTCCAACTATTTTCGACGTTACCTGTATTGCCACATTTAAATATAACTTCTACTCTTGTTTTCTTTCCTTACTTAGAAGTTAATGCCCGCGGACTAAAGTTTAATAGTCAGAAGAAAACTAATAAAAATAAAAGAAAAATTACTGGCAATATTTATTAAATATGATAGATTTTCGAGAATTCTAGATACTACGTATATTTAAGTAATTATGAATGAAATTTATTTTCTTTTCTTTTAGAGGCTTGAGTGTGAAGTGTTTGTTGTTTCTTCATTTCAACTTTTTAAATTAAACTTTTATTATACTCATACATACATACATACATACTCATTTTATATGCTTTATTTATTTAGTATTTAAACATCTGTATCAATGCTTGATCATTTTAGTAACCTTGTTTCAGGACAAAAATCTTTGTGTGATCGTAATTACATCTTTAAGTATCTATATATAGTGTAAAATAAACTCTCTTGAATACGCCTGTAAATTGGAACTACAAAAACTCGAGAAATAGCTAACAGATATTGAAGATATTTATAATATTTTGTAAAGCATTGTATTTGTTAAGGAAGGTTTTAGTACATCAAAATCACATCAAACTAAAAAGGGGAGTTTTATAATTGCAATTTTAATATTATCCGCGCATGCACGAAACTGTGCATGTACAAACTGCGCATGTACAAATAGCAATAGCTGTGGTATGCATATGCGATGCATTTCTTTGTTTACGTCTGATTTTAAACAGCGATTCAAATCTCATTATGCTCAAAAGAAGGAAATCCAATCTCAAAATGATCGTCTGTATTTTTTCTACGGAACATATCATATTTTTACCTCTGTAACTGTCTAAATATTTCTGAATGTGTGCTGTAAAAAGATTGTTTTGCAGCTATTTCTGTTAATTTCTAAATATATGTTTATATTTGTTTGATGTTGCTAACTTGCCCGTGTTATATCGGGTGGAGGCTAGCCTTAAGTTTAAAGCTATTTTTTCTTCTTGGATACTATGCCACGGGCAACGCCGTGTGGGTACTGCTAGTGTAATATATGCGGTAAACGATGTTAATTATAGTGTGCCACTTTAGAATTTTGCCTGTTTAAAAAAATATTGATGAACTCTCTAGGCATTATGGGCCTTGTATAAAATAAAAAATAATCAAAACCAAGTAAACATTGGGGAAAATATAACAAGAAAATCAGATTAAGATATATTATTTTGTAAATTCCAGAAGACTGACAAAAATATTTTTATAATCTTGGAAAATGGATTTGCTATGTTTAAACACACACATTCTTACGACACTAATTTTTATTTGCAATTTTATTGATCGTACCAAAACTTGTTCATTCTCATAAGAAAGTATAGTAAAAGAAATTGTGTGCTATTTGTTCTCTTTCAACATCACGTCTAATTTTCTCATTTGATTATTGGAAAGTAATTCACATTCATTAGGAAATCAAGTTTAAGCCAAGTAATAAACTGTGTTACCTTCAATTCAATTTCCTCCTCCGTCCCCCTTCTCCTCTTTTTTTGTGGATGGTCTTGGTAATCCGTAACTTTCATTTCTTTTTCTATTAAGTATTGGGTCTTTAAAAAAAATACTTATTTGCTAATTATATTAACCTTTTCTTCAAAAATAAAAAGCGTTAAAATGCTCGTTTCTGCGGTTTCCCCCCCTTCTTTTTGTAAATTATTAAAAACTAGTATGTTTCGAATTAATTTTTCTTTTCAAAATAAATCTTTACTTTTATTTTGAAATAAAAGTAAAAAATGTTTCCAAATTCTTGCAATTTCCTTAAAGTCGATGAAAAAAATTTATAATATTACTATTACGAATAATTAAATTTGTTTCTGTTTCAGTAATCCATTTTTTAATTCAACTGTTTTTCTGGGCTCTAAAATTGGAAACTTTGTGGTTTTCAAGATTTTTGTATTTGTATTAAATACTATTTTACAGTAAACACTTGTCTTACTTTGGTCTACAGAATGTATAGACCTAAAAGATACGTCTAAACGATTCCTCCCCCCCCCACCCCCACAAAAAAGTATTTTCCGAAGCAAGAGAATTAAAAACATGGAAATTTATCAACAGCTTGGTACTGAATTTTTTGTTCTTGTAATAATACCTTCTTGTTCGTGTGCTAACTGTTAAGAAAAAAGAAAGATGCTGTAAGATTTTATGTGTTGAAGGTATTTTAGAATGCTCTATTGTGTAAAATTTATTACCATTTTCTGTAATATTTAACTTGTTATAAATAATATTAAAAGAGGGTATATGACTTACTTATTCATGATTTAAAAAATCATACTTTTAAAATTATTATTTTATTGATTATGATAATACCATATTAATGATATGTTATTGTTGTTACTTATGGCACTTGCCATGGACAAGCCCTCTGCCCATATAGCAGCAGATTTAATCCGAAAGGAGCGTCTCTTGTTTTTTTAACATAGCGCCAACGAGGGCCAAGAGTACGACTTAGCTACGCACTCAACACATTTGCTTGCACAGCCCCTTTTTACAGGGGGGCACATTCACACATCTCACAGATAGCACACAGAACAACCATGCCCGAACCCGAGACTCCCAGAACACGAGGAAGACGCGCTACCTCTGTACCATAAAGCCGGCATATTAATGATATTAACGCTAGTACTGTATATTATATTCAACAACAAAACTGTATATCATATTCAGCTGTCTGATTCCTCCATTGTGTTTGTATCGAATTGTAAACATTCTTCAATACTTCCAAAAGTTGCTTGTTTGTTTTAGATTTAAGTTTTGTATTTATTAATTGTAATTTTCAGTTGTAATTTTTCAACAGGTGAAATTATATACAGAAATGTCTGTATATTATTCGCTTTCTATTTGTAAATTTCCATTTTGTAACCTGTGGGCAGAATACGTAGCGTAAATATTTGAAGCATAGTTTATTGCTATTAATTTATGATGTTAGATATTATTCATTAAATTAGGAACTAATAAAATCTTACATTTTAAAATAGTGCAGAACCTGGGAGCTGTGTTATTTTTTAATTGGTTTGAATAAATAAGCGATCGCATTTGCTAATTGAATTAATTAATGATTGTACTTTTTAATGATTGAAATAGCAGTATATACATAAAAAATAGAAGTTTCAGGATCCAAAGTAAGATACATTTCTTCATTTAATGTGTTGTTGTGACTAATGGCACTTGCCGTGTACAAGCCCCCGCTGATACAATCATCAGATTTTAAGCCTAAGAAATGCGTCTCTTTGTTTTACAAGTAGCGCCATCTAGGGTCAAGAGTACGACTTAGCTACTCACACGTCACAACCCTTTTTAGTCATTTAATGTGTAAAGACCATATGCGAACATTCACCCATCTTATTTGTTGTATATAGTAACTATAATTCTCCCATAGCTTGAAAAAGATTATTTCCGTGGGCGGAATTGGATCGCATTTTGATATAGATCTGGACTTGAAGTGAAAAGGCTACATAAAAAATTTTGTTCATCTAGCTCCTTTCGTTTTCGAGTGACTGCGTTTTCGAGTGACCATATGTTTCTATGTCATTTTTTCGAACTAAAACATCATAACTGTTTTTAACATCATCGTCATCGTTTACTGTCTAAAACATCGTAATTCATCAACATCTCGAAGTTAAATTTTTCGATAATTTCAATAATTTCACCAGGAAAGGGAGGGGAGTGGGCATCAGATTTTTGGTATGCGGAAAAATTGACGATATTATTTTAATACGTCTTGTATTGTATTTGCTTCCTGGTTCTGTTGGAATGTAGATATTTCTATTGCTTTTTTTAACATTCTGAATTTAGTGAAAAATTTTACATCCTGCTTCGTCTTTTGAGAGCTGGTACCACCACCAGCGAATCAAAAATAAAGAAATACGTGTTTCCATCTCATATCTCACTTTTGTTTTGTGTCTTTGTCTCTTTTTTTTCTCTCTCTCTTGCCAAGACGTCGACATACAAACTTTTCGTAAGCGGATAAAAGATCAGTAAACAAAAGAATGGAGGGCATGTACACAAAAAGAAAGAAAGAGAGAAGCGTTTCTTTTCAGCAGAGCGGGCGTCAGATATTGCATTGTGCAAGCCGCCCTCACCTTAGCACCCACGAGCCGGTTTTATCTGGCCGCCAGCAGATGTGGTCGGAGCTCTCGCGGAATCCCCGATCCCTCCAGGGGAGCTGCCATAACGTTCAAGGGATTCGAGAACTCATCCATTTACGAGCAGCGACTTCACGCCTCATTTCATTTCTCCATCACCTCTCCTTTTGTTCGAAGATGTAATGCATTTATTGTTTATCTCGCGGATAAATGCTCCGTTGCTCCCTTTTTATGTGCCTCTCTTGCCATTGTTGCTCGATTTCTTTTACTGTTTGCTACCTGCTGCTCACTGTTTTTCCTGCTGACGTTCATTACCGTTTTCTTTTGCGCAAGTGGGGCTTTTAGCTCCTGCAAAGTGTTCTGTTTGGCGACTTTTATGGAGGAGTGTGGTGTTTGCTAGAGATATTGATATAAAGGATGTATTTAATGCAGTATCTTGGGGTTCATGGCCCGTTTCGAGCTTTTTGTTACGGCATATTTAAAAGGAATTCTGGGAATGTTGGTATCTTTTCTTGTATTGTATGCCTAATTTTCTAATAGATGAAGAAATAGTACTTATAAATGGAAGTGCTTGTACTTGGATTTGTATGTGTCTGTGCTCTACTGAATGGATTTTATTTGAGGTACTAAATTCTCCACAAATATTCTTAACAAGATGAAATACAAATCTTAAAGAGGTTTTTAAAAAAATTTGAATGAATTTTAAATAACTAAAAATTAAGTGAGACTTGGGTATTTTTTCTGTTAAAAACTTTTGAGGATTAACCAGTTTAGTGTATTTATATTAACGTCCAGTTTTAAAGTAACACTAGAGCTATTTTTGGATTGACATCGTAATTTTGAATCGTGGTCAGATGACGAGAACGACTCCTGATCTGATACTCCTTGTCCAAACTTTCATACCCCATCAGCGGGAGAACGTTTGGGCCTGAAGGATTTAACGTGCATCAGATCCGCTTACATGGTGGTTCTTTGGTAGATTCGGGTTGGTTTCGAACCCGAAACCTTTCGGTTCTACGACTGAGAACCAGCTGCAGGCCAGCTGAGAACCAGGCCACCGCGACTCTGAAAATGATTCAGAATCGTAGATGCGTGTAAATTTTAGATGAAACCATCATTAGGTTAATTTGCTTGTAGTGTGTCCTGTTTTTCTTCTTTTTTGTGAAAGCTGTAATTTAACCACGAAACATATTGATACGTAAATTTAAATTTATGTTTTTTTTTCTTTTTTAAAAAATAGATTACATTTTGAACTAAATTATCCTATAATTTTAACTAGGTAACTTATTATTTTTTAAAAACCTAATTTAATAGAAAAATTAAGTTGAACATTTTATTTATATTTTTCTATAATCTGTATAGCTATATTTTTGTTAAAGAAATGGAAATAAATTCGAATCGTTAGCTTTAAACGTTGAAGCATGATAATATTTAAATCTTAATTTATTTGTTTTTATATTTCTCTTTTAAAATTTACTTTTGCTTATGGCAACGGTGGCGTATACTAAAAAAATGTATTTTTATAATATTTCAGTTAATTTATGTATAAAAGTATTAAGTAAAATTTTAAAAAAATGTAGATATTCTTGAAAGTATTTTTATTTATTTATTAGATTTTAAAATGTATGGATAGAAAATAAACGATATCAATAAAATGACAATTTTTAGAATTTTAAAGCGATGTATAAGTGTTTTTTTTTTGGGGGGGGGTATTATATGTTCCAAATTTTTTAAGTGAACACAAAAGCATTTCCATTAATTTTTATTATCATGCCGCAACATCATGTTGTTTTGGGAATGAGGTTTCCTGGCCTCAACGAAAATCCGTAGGCGAAAAAAAAAAATTATTATCTGCACGAGCATTCCCAAAAAAATCAGCTTTTACTAGCGCGTTGCCATTGCATTTACAAAAGCTCTGATTAAAAAAACAAGTTAATGACTACAACAAATAAAACCTAGAAAAATGTCATTTTGGGTACGTGATTATATGAAATGAAATAAATGGGAACTATGATATTTTTTTTAAACAATCAATGCTAGACAAAGTCTGTTTAGGATCGTTTGCATTACTAAAGTGACTCATTCAACGAAACTTAAAATGAATAAAAATATAATTGAACTTGCACGAGCACGGGGTGCTTGGCAGTTCAAGAAGTAATGCTCTGACATGATACACTGAAATATGCATAGCAGAAATTTATTTTAATCTTTTTTTTCCATGATTTAATTAAAACTTTCAAAAATTTCTCTCTTGAATCAAAATGTGAGTACGTATCAAATTTGAAAGTTATAGGCGCCAATGGTGAACTTAATGGTGAACTCTCAATTTATAACGCAATTTGCAGATAATCTATAACCTGAAAAAAAAATCTTGCTGTTTAATGCTAATTGGAAGACACGTCTTGTTGAATTCAGGTTTACATTTCAAGTGGAATCTATCTGAAGAGATTTCGGATCTGTACATTGTTCGTAACCCTCTTGTATTTTCTTTTTAAATAAATTGCCTTATTGGCAGGGTCTGTTAGAAGTAAGAAGGAAGTGGGCTGCACCCTAAATTCTGTGGCAGTCATTACGTATTTACTGGAATCGAACTAGCAGGAAATGGTTGGCCGTGCGGAATTCCACAGTTTGGGCACCACAAGTCCTTGATCCTCAGGTTGCGGTTGAATAAATTAGCGCGGATGGACAGAGCCCTTGTTTAAAGAGCCATGCAAAAAGAAGAATTAAGGGTTCAAAGGTGCCGTCACTCCCAATCGCCTGATTTTTAGATGATATTAGATATTATTCATGGTGATTATATATTTAAAAAAACTTGAAGTAATTGTAATTAAAACCAACGAATGGAATTAAACCGAATTTCATATATAGATATGGCATGGAGAGATAAATTAAAAAGGAATGAAGAAAAAAAGTTTCTAATCACTTTTAGGGGAGAACTAGGTACATATTAGGGGATTTCAACAATCAATGCAGATCTCCCATGCGTGCGTGGCAGCATCGCTGTTTATATTTGATGACATCATCAGAAGTAATCTCCCAGAAACTTTCTTATATGCATTCCAACAGAACTCTTATTCATTGCCTCCTGTATAAAATTGTGAACCTCAATGGACAAAACCTCGGGTTGGCGAATAAAGTTACCAAACACAGGTCTTTACCGTGAATCTAGCACTTTTACTGGATTTATAGTACGGTCTTATGTTTTGGGTTGGGATAAACTGATCGGTAGGTCGTTCGATTCGCATCCCTTGGGCTACGAGTTCGAGCTCGCCATCAGAAGATTCTCCATGTGTGATGGCTGGCGCACGTTAAATCTCTCGTGGTCACAAAGATGTCTCCACGGGGAATATAACTGGGGGTTCTGGGTCAGAGGTGATCTATCTGTGGATGAATCAATGAAATGCAGGAATGGAGTTCGTCCCGCAAAAATGTTTGTGACGTGTGTGAGCTTGAAGTCAGACTTCGGCCCTCGGGTGCTCTGTGGTTCCATATCCTCAGAAGTTACTTCATCCCTCCTTCCGTTATAAAACAGAACTTGAGAACAACAGCAAAAATCTTATGTCTCGGGCACTTTCTTTTCCTTTCAATCCCAACGATTGAAATAAAACGAAATTATAATCTTAGTCACAAGATCACATATAGGATTTCATTGATTTAACTGAGTGAATTATTATGTTAACATGCAAAAGTACAGATTGATAAACGGTCAATTCTTCAAAAGATTATTTCAAATTTAAAATCAACATTTTAAATGTTAAACTTATGTACTGAATTTTATTTATCTAGCGTTTTACCTTTTATAGTTATCAAGTTCACTTGTACCCGAATAGCTGGCCTGACAGAATTTGTAGAAAATATCCAAATTTGGTCTGAAGTGCTTATATCAAATTTCATCTGTCTAACTCATAATGTTTTTGAATTTACAAACAAATAGAAGACGAAAAATGTGTTTCTTGAATACAAAGAGGTCTCAAATAGAAATTGTCGAAATTTTAAAATTTCTAAAGATTATAATAGTCCTTCTTTATATTCTTTGTGTACGAGAAAGTAAAGAGATAGCTAAATTTAACAATGATTATTGATTTGCGTTTAATATGCTTCCTGTTTTTGTTATATTTTTTGTGTCACTCATTTCTTTTTCGTTACACTGGAGCTGTAATCTGCTGCAATTCTTATGAAATTTAGAAGAGCTCACATTTTATTTTAAAGCTCCAATCTCTGTTTATCAAGGAAATCAATGCAATGTATTATAACTGAAGGGCGTAATTAAAAATTTCAAGTTGGTCCACTTAGGGCTAGAATTGGCAGAGGATGAAACACATTATTAGTGGATGCCAATGAGAAAAAATTATTTGTTACGAAATTCAAAGCAATGGAGAACATATCGAGCATAATGTCTTATAAGCGAGAATGTCACTACCTTGAAATATTGCACATGGTTCAGGAACTCTAATGCTGATTAAGAAAAGGCACCCCATCCCCCCCTGTGGATTTCATAGCGTATCTTTTTCCATTCCGTGTGGACATAGTTTTGTTGCTTGAAAATAAACTACATTTATGTTCAAGCAACAAAACATCATCCATATATTCATAATAATTATTAACCGTTTTTTTGGTTCTGCCATCACCAAAATCCCACCTTTTGGCGAATTTTAGAGCTAATTTATTTATTTACAAAATCACTTTTAGTGACCTACTGATTCGCCGGAGATATTAATTATATTTAATTTTAGTTAAATCGTTTAGATATAGTTTCATGTCCATGATTTCCTGATTTCGTCAAATTGTCAGCCTTTTAAAAGAACGTATTTTAAAAATAGTTTTATAAATTTTCTGTTAATTGTATACATGCATTTCCTTATGGAGACTCCATGGATACGTCATATCGCCATAACGCAATAATTGAATTTTTTTTTTTCACATTTAAATTCCGCGGTATTGCTAATTCCATTTTTATTCGTCTTGCTAACTACATAGGTAATTAGTATAATCTTTCTTCCTTAGCATTCAGCAATTTGAGAAATTAATTAAAATTCTAATTAAAAATTAAAAAAAAAACGCTACGACTTAACATTTTTACTTTTTAGAGTTTATATATATGTCAAATTTGACACTTACTTACTTTCACTCTTTTTATTAGAAGAGAGATTTATTTTTTCGAAATCATTCTTTACTTTCCACAGTCTGTATATGAAACTTTGTTTCATTCCATTGGTTATATAGTGCCAAATAAGAAAAACTATTTAATGGCCATTAATATTACCGCGTATGCTGTTTTTTTCCATGAATTATGTCTTATCATGCTACTCGATGCTGATAAGTTGTAAAAACGCTATGTGGAGGTATTTTTAAACTATGTCACAAACAATTGTCTACAAATTTTCGCCAAGGAGAACACGCGACCAGGCCGAGAATGACACGAATTGCTTTATTATGTAATTATGTAATACATTGGAGTGTGCCCATTTTCTTTGCTGAATAGTCGTGTTCAGCCTCTAATTATGAAGACGAAAACCAGTTAATGTTGGTGCAGGAAACCATTAAGACTTTTTTTTATTATTATTTTCCTTTTTTTTTCCCAAGGATCCATTTCATATTTACTTCTTTCGAAATGTTATGACACAATGTGGGTGTTTAAATGCTTAATTATGTTGATATTGAATTTTTTATTCACTCTTTGACATCTATTTACTTATCGATGTTTCTTTTTACTTTTATGTAAACGGAGTATATATATTATTGCCATCGTCAAATTTCACTTCGAGATACTGCTTTGGTGGTTTAAGGATTTCTGAATCCGAAATAAAAATTTTTATATTATGTCTGTCTATCTGTCTATAGATTCGATTTTTTGAAAAATGTCATGAGCCATACGGATGAAATTTTGTTTGTAATGTGTTACATCAGTGCTGTTTTTCTAAATCGAATTCTGGACTATATCGGCGAAGAGAATTCTCATCATCATGGCCATGTGCGTACGAATATGGCAATAATGCAATGATCTATATCCGTGGAATAAAATGGTAAATTATATTGGATTCTAGAGTAAATCCGATTGTTTTATCTGATAGTATCTCATTTTATCTATTCACGTAAATGTGAACGCTATTACTCTAAACTATCACACACTAGAAAAAAAAAAGAAATTTGGTACGTTGCCTTGAAACAAGCATTTTTTTTTTGTTTCAATTTAGTTAATGCTTGCCTCGAATTGTATACACAGTTTACCAGATACATTGTACCTTTATACCTAACTGCCAGATTGCACACAGAAGAAAGATAATTATATTCATGCTCATTGCGGTAGTGTTAAATGGATTTTTTTATTGTATTTTTAAAAAAGATTGCGAAAAAATGGGGGAATATTAATGAGTGCTGTTTTCACATTTTTGGGAAGGAAGTTGAAAATTACTTAGAATTAAAATATTCTTTATACATACATACTATACAATATATGGTAGGCAAATAGATTTTCCAGCTACGAAATTGGACAAATATACTGGTGAACAAAATTAAGATATGCAAGGCATTTTCCCAAATATCTCGAGAAATACGGGCTAAAAATAAATGAAATTTGGTATTTATATAACTTATAGTATGCAATAATGTGTGCAAAGCAAAAATTAAAGTGCCATTCATTGGCAAGAATTATTGCCAACAATCCAATGTGGACTGAACTTCATGATGAAAGATGGCAATGAAAGTGAAGCTTGTATGGTATGTGGTCGCCTCTAACGGATAAACAGCATGCACACCGAGTATGCATGCTGTTAATAAGAATTATGGAGCGCTTATGGAAGACCTCTCACTCTTTCACCAAAACTGTTTTAAACTCCGGAATGGTTCTGGGTGGGGGTTGGCATACCGCAATAGCCCTTCCAAGAGCACCCAAAGCATGTTCAATGGGGTTAAGGTCAGGAGATTTGGCTGCCCCATCCCTTCGATGAATATCTTCGCTTTTCAGATACTCCCAACCCGGACAGCCCTATGTGTCCATGGCAAATGCCATAAGTAACAACAACAACATGTGTTTAGGTTTTTACGCTTTGTAGGTATCGCAGTCCTTTGTATTCGGACACTAGGTGTGTATGCTTCCTCTTAATGAATTTTATTCAAATTTTGATGGCAAACAGTACATTTGTTGTAAATTTCGTGTACCAACTTAAATTTATCTAGCTCTGTTCATAAGCAGTTATAATTATAGAAATGTGTTTTGTAGACCCTGTGATCTAAATTGGAAAATCCATCAAAAACTCGAAATCGCTTTTAAAAAAACAAACAAACTATTACAATACTTTTGGTTTGTATACTTCGCATATGAGAACGTAAAAATACTAGAAATATCTTTCACTTTTTACCTGCAGTTTGAAATCGTAGTATTTTTTAATGGATACATTTACCTTTTTTCCCCAAAAAAATTCCCGTAAGCCTTTTCCTACAAAATTCCACATACTTATTATTCGATTCAGACACTCACGTTTTTACTTTCATCTCAGAAATAGAAAAATTCAATCCACTTTTCCAATGCATTTCGCTTTCGTCTTCGAAATATTTTTTACAAGAATTATTTTATTTATATATTGTTTATTTTATTTTATTTATTTTTCTTACGCATTCTTAGACTCTTTGCCGGCGCCTGAGGCAAGCGAATCCGTGAGAAAGAGTAACCAAAAACCGTTTCCATGGTGACGGAATTTATTTCTCTTTTCTCTGATTCGCAGGAAAAGTTTCTCCGTGGGATTAAATTCAACACCATGGAATATAATACCGGGAGGGGATTACATGTACCTTATTACAAAACCGTCCTCCTTCCGTAATCTTCTGATGCAGCTACTAGATTGTAATCTTTTGTATCCAGCCATCCGTCGTCTTTTTCTTGTGAGCCGGCGAGATTATCTTGGGCATCATTTTGAGATTCGATTGTATCTTCAGCCACCAAGAGAAAAAATTTTTAAGTCTTTTGGCATATTTTAGAGAAATCTCATCGCTCACTTTTGAAATGAGAATTATTTGTATTGGTTTTATGATAATCTTATTTTATTGCGTTATTAGCCGCCTTTGGCGACCTTTAGTTCGCCAGGATTAATGATTGTAAATTTTTTTAATGATATTCTTGCATTACAATGACGTGCTAAGCACATCACTGTATTCGCTTCTACCCATTAATGTATAGCGTTAAGAGGTGAAATATTTTATATAACCTGCTTTCAATGATTTCTTTAATAAGATATTTTTACTTTCTTTCATTTCCCCAGGGGGCGCCTCGTAATTTAGGATGAGATCTTTCGACATGGTGGTTGGATCTCGCCACCCTTCGATACACTAATAGGTGAGGATCGGACTCCTCCCATCTGTGATGGGGCGTACTTCCTTCGGGGAGGGTTGCACCGTGGCTGGTGATGGCCATTAGGATTTAACCACAGTTCCCGCCAGTGTTATTGTTGCTGCGGTCTGATCATTCAGTTTTATGGTTAATCCGTGTGCCTTCGTGGCGGGTCGGAAAGTCTGTCTATGACTTGTGTATAGTATAGAGAAAGTATAGTAATCGAGGGGAAAAAATATCGCACTGGGGTTTTTGAAGAATATGCATGATTTAAACCTCGCTCAGTTCAAAAATTATATTTTTGGAAAATGTACGTCAGTCTGTCTATCTGTGACAAAGATAACTCAAAAACGTTTTGGGCTTCATGGTTGAAATTTGGTACACGATCTTTATATCAAATTTGCAGACTTCTATCTAATTTTGTGTAAAATTTGTGTAAAATCTGCTTGTTTGTCCAAAAATCCCTGATCTGCTGTAGCGTATAAATTGTCCTGACGACTAGACCTCCAATAAAGGTAAAATAATCCTCATTATGGCTTAACCAATTCATCTCCCCCCTCTCACTTAAAAGGTCTGATTCGTCATCGGAATGGACTTAATTTTACTCCACACCATTTCTGTTCCTACTAGAAAGCTAGAGCTTACGACAGTTTCTCATTCTTCCTTATAATTTAAGATACCCATTCTCCCCCAATGAAACATGGTGACTCGAATGTGCAACAGGTAAAATCGGACTAAGACTTGGGTTGTACAAATTTTTAAAATTAATCTGTCCTCCAAAATCTAATTTTTTAAAAATTTTGATTATTTTATATAAGTAGTTTTTAGAAGTAAATTTTTGGCAAATCGAAAGAGCAAAACATGAAATAGAGGTTTATCTTCTCGAAAGTTTATTTCATCGTATCGCGTGTTAGAAATATTTTAAATTTAAAAGTAGTTCTAAACTAAATCCTAAGAAAGTTGCAAAATTTTTAATCAAAAATTGAGCGAAATTTCGGCGTTTTTTCGTGGTAACTACTAAAATTATCATCGTATAAGAATGATTTTTACATCAATGTAAAGTTAAAAAAATTATCTATCTAATGATACCAATGTTTCAACCTTTAAATTGGGTTCCTTTTTTTTAATGATTTTTTTAAATTTTTAACTGTAATTTTCAACAATTTATTTCGCATAAAATAAAATAAAAATTTAACCTTCGTGAGCACGTTATGCGTGCATGGAAAAAAAAAAGAGCTTTTATTACCGAGTTGCCATCGCATGAACAAAAGTTTCAATTAAAAAATAAGTTAAATACTAGAGCAACGGGGATAACAGCCATTGTAGCTATTAATCCCAATACCTTATATCTTTCAAGTTTACTACTGCAAACTTAGAAAAGTAATTTTCAGTGCGTATGTATCAAATAAAATCAATAAGAAATATAATATTTTCTAAAAAAGAAATGCAAGATAAATTTTCGGTGATCTTTTACAATATCTGCATTATTAATTCAATGAATCGATTTGTATTAAAATGGTCTGAAAGAAGTGAATAATTATATTTTATATAACTTATTCAATAAATGCTCTAACAAATTACGAATGTGTAGCATTTATCTAGATACTCTGCCCTGTGAATCATATTTAACAAAATATTCTTGAGACACTAATATTTTAAATAAAAATAATTGTATTCTAGTCAGTCACTAACATTGACTAATTTTATAAAATTTGAATATCAATATTCTATAAAAACGGGCGATTTTAGTTCACTTCATCGACTGTCTTAAAGATGATACCTTAATCAGCGTCCAGGGTTTCTCAAGACTGATTGGCCTAGTATTATGAAAATGTTGATTGTTCCAAACTATTTCATTCAAAACTTCATGAATCCATCAGATATGATAGATGGATAGTAGAAGATAGAAAACGTTCATTTATTTATTTTAAAGTTAGTGTCAAGAATATTTCGCAGAATATGAATCTTTAGGACCAAAGGACTCAATGAAATTTAGACCATTATTTTTTGAGTTACATTTATAGACCGAATTGAAATAAAATATTTTTATAAACGTCATTTAAATCCCTTTTAAAATAAAACTAAAAGCTGAATTTTATGAAGAATCTGAGAAATTTTTGTTGAATAATTTTTGAGATTTTAAACAAGTTATGGAAATAATTCTAGATTGCACATCAGATTTAAATGCTGAATGTCTGTATTTTCAGTACACATATTTAAAAAAAGTTACTGGTTTCAGTTAAAAAGTTTTTATATTGATTGCAATATAATCATTTCCACTTTAATTTAAAGTTAAAATATTACTGGCACTGAAAAAAGAAATTAGAGAGATACTTAGTACATTATAGCTTAAAGCCTTTATAATAGTATGAGTGAATTATGTGACCTTCAAAATTTGAAACTTAAAAATATTTTGATTAAGAGTCTATTAAAAAATACATCACATATTTAATAGAAAATTTTAACGAGCATTAAAATTGTCGAATCGACTGGTCGTCAAAGTCGGCTAGTAAAAGAATTATGTATTTTTGATGTTTTTGTAGTATTCCGATTATATATCTCAATTTTGTATAAATTGAAAAATCAGTAAAATTTCTTCTTAACATAATTGCAACTATGATTCGGAAATTCAAAATTTTGCAGAATTTGAATTTTGAGCATATTGTGATCAATTTCAGAGATACAAGTGAATTTGTTTTTTGAAAGGGAATCATGAAGTGCTACTTTTGGGAGATATATTCTCTCCTTTTCTTCTTAGATTAAATTCGGTGTTAAAATTCTTCTATTGGATTAGATTCAGCACAATGGAATATATGCTGTGAAGGATGACGATAATCTTGTCACAGTCATTTAAACTTTAATCGGATAATGCATCTAAATACCACCCGGTAATAATTCAGCCATCCATTATTTTTATCTTTTAAATAAAAAATAAGCTCTCTTTCCTTTTTAAAATTCTTTTATATTTGCATTCCTTTTGCTTAGGCTTAATGGCATTCTTGGCAAGTTCCGTTGCGAAAAATTTCTCAATTTCTATCATTTTTGGAGATCTACTTCGAGTATTAGTTCGCTAAAATATATGAATTCTGCCTTTTGATAAGCAGTTCTTTAAATAATGCTTCAGTTTTCTCTTTATAGTTTTATTTTATTTTGCTGAAATTATTTGATAGGTTTTAACATTTAATTAAATTATTTGTCTGCAACTTTAAGGCGAGTGTAAATTTGATTTTTAAAAATTCCTAATGGAACTAAGATCCATATATGTCTTCAAATTCTCTTATGACGAGTTTTGTGTAGTCCTTTAAATCACTGAAAATTATTGTCGAGGATTTTACGAATTCGAGAAGGTTTTTGATTTTCGCCTATCCTAGTTATTAACACAGTAAGGACCGTAAAGAAATCTGTACGATATACGCCTGGGACCGCACATTTTGGGACAAACTTGTACTTTCTAAAATCATCATAACTTTGTTGTTTATGAGAAACGAGACAACTCGTGAGCGATCCTTAATGTGTTAAGAACCTAAAGCCCGAAAAGCAATAAGCTCCAGGCAGATTTAGTTTTGGTCTATGGGAGTATCTATATATCTGCTAAACTTCCAAAGGAAATTGTCCTATATTTGTCTTTCGATTTGGGAAAAAAATCCTGCAACTTACTCAATCGCAAGGTATATTAAGTTGCAGAAAATTACATCTGTCTATCATTGTTTGTATAGTTTTGATTAAGAAAATATAATCTTCTTCCCCCGATTCATATTATTCGACCATGACATTATTTACAGCACTGAATCATTGGTAGACTTTAAAGGAAGGAAAGGGAAATCAAATTGCGCGTCTAATAAGCTCTTTTGTAATTATTGTTGGTCCTTGGCATACAGTTAATAATGCGCAAGTATATTATAGAGAAAATTTCGGAGTGACCACTTCCACAAATTATATATAAATACTGTTACAAGCGGGCGATTGCCGCGAAAACGCACCAAAGATGGCGACGTTTGGCGAGGAGCTTCACGCCAGCTTTATTAGTTTGGCGAAAAGAATAGTCTAGTAGCCGCTGGATCGCGCGCGCTGTTTTGAAAAGTTTCGCGTGTTTCGGTGCACACGCTTCCTCGGCTATATAAGGGACGAGTTGCCGGAGTGAGTTGAGTTAGTTGAGAGTTTTCTCTCGGAAGACAAGCATCTCGCTGGACTAGAGTATTAATAAGCTGTGTTTACGTTTGCTGTTAACGTTGTATTATTGAGCTCGCTGCGATTTACTGTTGCTGTGTTATATGATAGCTATTTTGCAGTCTGTTTATTGTGCGTAAGACTTGCATTTACGCTGTAAGTCACCGTTGACTGCTGGATTGTGTTTGTTTGAAATTTTTACTTTATCAGTCATCCTGTAAATAGCTGTAAATAAATTTGTTTGTGCTCCCCTCAAGTAAAGTCTATTCAATCCGAACTCGCTACGCTAAAAACGTAACAATATGATTTGATGAAATCAACAAAATCCAAACCAAACAGTATTAAGTAAATCTATGAAAACAAAGTAAAAAGCAAAATGAATTTACAACCTTATTTTTCTTCGTGAAAATGATAACACGCCATAAAAACTGAAGAAAATAACTAAATACATTGACTAAAAAAGTGAGAACAATTAATATATTTAAAAAATTAAGTCAATTCTTACTTAGGCCTACTAAGAAAATTTTTATTCTAGTTACTTTTTATTAAATAATTACTATAAATAAGTGATTTTCGCGATAATTAAACCCTTATTCATCAACTTCAAGTGAAAAATATTGAAATCTCCGCATTTTACCGGTTGATCTACTGCCTGTTGATTTCAATTAGTTTAAAAAATGTATTTAAATTTGTGTGCATTAAAAGTATTTTATTAACGTTTGAAAATTTGAACGAGATATATATAGAGTGTGAACTGATAGTAGGAATTAAATAAATAATTAATTTAGTTAATGAATTAATATTTGAAAAAAAAAACTTAATTAACATCGTCATCCCACTACAAGTTTTAAAAAATGTATTTTAACTTGAGTGGATGAATGAAAAGTGTTTTGTTAACGATTGAAAATTTGAACAAGATATATAATTATATATAGGGAGTGTGTGAACTAATAATAGGAATTGAAAAAGAAACAGTGAAATTAAAAAGTTTGCTTTGGATAATGCCGTAGGAATATAAAAATATATGAAAATAATTTTTGTAATTTTTAGTTCTGGCTTTTTCCTTGGCCAATCAATAGAAATGTAAATATCTCACATGTTTTGTCTCTCTCAGCGAAGAAAATATTTGAATTCATTAGTAAACCAATTAATATCTTATTAATTAAGTTATTTTGATCGTTCTTGTTTTAAGTGTGAGAAAAATTGTTTAAATAATAACCACAATAAATAAATAAATGAAAAAAAAAATAGATTGGAATTATCAGTTGCAAGAAATTTAATTTTCATTTTTTAAACCTTTTAGAAAAAAAAAAACTATTAGAAAGGATAAAAAGAAGGGGCAGAAAAAATTAAAGAAGCTGTATCAAGGTTTCAAAACACATTACTATAGAATAATATTTGTTTTTTTTTTTTTTTTTTTTTTTTCGTTTTTGCCTTTTTTTTTTTTCGTTCTTCATTCACTGCAAACAATAATATAATTATATACAAGAGAACGCAACGAATAAAATTTAAAAAATATATATATTATAAACATTAAAATATAGGTTTCAAGATGCGCTGAGTTATTTGCGGTTAGCTAAATGCAAAATTTGAAGGCCTAAAAGATCGATAGATTATTTGTTTGGACACTGAAAATATGCGAATTCTTTGGGGAAATGCGGATGAAAATTGTATGTTTTTGTATGAAATATGTGTTGAGAAACCTTCTAATTCATGGAATTCTCTAAATATAAAAAGGTGCACTACTTATGGAAATTTTCAGCACATTCTCTTTCGTTGAAGGAGTTAAAATGATAAAAAGATACTAAAATAAGTAATAATAATTCATTCATTTAGCCTAAACTAACTGTTGATATCTTCATTACTTTTCTTTTTTTGTATGAAAGTGGCAACTATTTTGCATATCGGTTTAAAAAACAACACATTAATAATGTATCAGTTATTTTTTATTATTATGTTGTATTTGTGGTATTATCCTCTCAATATGTTCCGGCCTGATAAGTTTTATGCCACTCTGCTGTAATTAAAATCATTCTTGTTCTGATTTTATCATTCGCTTTATTCTTTTTTTATATATTTTACTCTAGAGAAAGAAATATATATATACAGAAAAAAATTAATAAAGTTGGTATTCTGGAATTTTTATTTTATTTTGAAGGAGTTAATAATTTATATTTAATTAATTTATGAATAATTTTAATAGAATTCTCTGGAAAATATCGCAGAAATTTGAATACTTAATAATCGATTTTATTAAACAAGAATTGCAAATAACTACTTATTTCACAATTTATCAGACATATAATCACGAAATTGTTATGTAAAGAATTATTCTAAAACGAATAAATATGTATGTAGATAATTAAAAGTTAAGTAATTTAGTTAAGTAAAATTCTATGCTAGTATTTATATAATTTAATCGAGTTTTTATCATCGTGTATTTAAACGATAATAATTTCTTTATTGAGTATTTGGAAATATGGTGGTGATAATGTATGTATAAAATATGTTTCTTTTACTTTTACAAGATTTCTTATTAAAATGTATCTCTTAATTTTTAGCTTTCATGCTGGAATTCCTCTTTTTAATCAAATTATAGCAAACGTCATTATCTTATAGAAAAAAAGCGTAATTAACAGATGAAAATTGGAGTAAAATTTATGAATTGCATATATAAAAAGTTATATAATTAATAAAGTATATAATTAAAAGTATATAATTAATAAAGCCTAGTTCATAATTATTGTCATCTATATATTAATAAGATGAGTGTAAACTAATTTTCTATTGTTAGATTTTACAATTCAAATGAAAGGATTGAGAAAATTATGCTAAAGCGGTGTAAATGGATTTTCAATACCTCGAAAGGTTATCATTTTTGTTTTATTTCAAAATAAGAATTCGTATTTGGTGCTTATTTTTCGTACATTTACATGTTGCCAGTTCTGGGAACATTAATATTCTCGTTGAAAACGAAAAACTATGACCGGAGAAAATTCCTTTTAGCGGAGCAACTGGTGCTGCGGCAGAAAATCGTTTGCATTGGGAATCCTGGAATTGTCCGTTTCCCTCCCTTCCATCTCGGAATCCCTCCACATGTTTATTGCCCGAAGGAATGTTACCGAATAGGAGTAAGGAAATAGTAATACGCGTCCGAGATGAGGTAGAATCGATTTATCGACTATTTTTCCCCCGACTCCTACGCCTGGTGAATCCCTACGCAACGGTGACGTCATTTTCTAGTTGAGTTCGCGAATGACGTCATTATTTGCTCATTCATTCATAGTTTCTACGAAACTTCAGTTGTGGTCTTCCAAATATTCGCCTTTTCATTCTTCTCACATTCCATACTCTCTTTTACGATAGAGGTGGAATTTGCATATAATGGTCGTCTGAAAATGGGAAAGCCAAATTTGATATCGGAATGTTTTACGAAAAAATGTAATAAAAAAGAGGTTGCTGGACTTCTGAAGAGACAAACTTTCTCGTTTTTTACCACATAATAAAAAATAACTAATTAGAAAATTAACAAATGAAACAATCAGAATGACATATAAATGTGTTGATCGTGATTAAAAAAAAACAGATTAAAACTTGCTGGCAAAAAAATAAATTAGAATGTAATTGATGCACTTTTTTGAATATAAATTTGTTATTTCTGTACACATTTTTTAAAATGAAATTAACGATGGCTAATTCGAAGTTTTATGTATTCCAAGATGAATTTTGATGGCTAATTACATTAGATATCTACAGGATTATTGTGTTGGGCATAATTTTAAAAATCCAATATAATAAAGTTATTCATATTTTTGATCATCAAATGAAAACTGGTCAACTTTATGAAGAAAAAAAAATGAAATCAATCCTTTTTGTCAATCATTCCGTTCTTTGGGAAATAATATAACTTTTCTATTTCTTTCAGGTACTGGTTTCTATTAACTGTAATTCATATGTTTTTGTAGACATTGTATTATTTAATATAAAAGTTTTTTAATTCATCGTTGCATATTTTTCAAATCATGCATTTTTCTTCCGATATTCTTCGATAAAAAGAATTATATGATTTTACAAAGCTCTTCAACGTTTGATTTCCAATTTTTAGAGGGAGGGAGGGGGAGCTTCATTATCTGCATTTTCAAGATGGGGATGAGATTAATTTGGACAGTTAGGACAATTAATTTGTATCTTTTATTTAATTCACTGGCAATTAATAATTTCATGATAAGTTTTATTAAATATTATCGTTTCATAATTTGAATATTCAATAGAACCCATACTATCCGAGAGTTCATATTTTCCATATTTCTCCCAATAAAAGTTTTTTTAAAAATTCAGATTATTTTTCATAGTTTTGGAGGAAAATACTTTTTAAAGATCATTTTTCGTTCTTTAAGGAAAACGTTCCCTTTCAGACATTTTCATATCATTGGAGATTACTTTTCACGGTATTGTGTCTAAATTGATCTTTGTTATCATTAATAAAGAGAATCGAGCTATTGCTATATTAAATTTTTTTGTCCATTATTTCTCCTTTATAGAATTAAACACTTTATGTATAATAAATTAAATTTAATTAAAAAATGCAGCTCCTGGTGTTCCCTTCATTGCTAAGTGAGGGGAGGGTTGACACGTGTTGCAAATTTTAATATAATTAATCCTTTTTTGTTAATTCAATAAGGAAAATAATCGAAATTGTTAATTTATATGAAGTGATAAATATTATAATTTTATTATTGATGGTCTGTAAGAAATCTGTTTATTTGGCGTTACTTTCGAATTCCATACACAGCTCTGTATATTTGCTATTGTTCTTACAAAATTATTAATAAGAATTACAAGCCTCCTCTAGCACCCACATGATTGCACTTTTTCGGAACTTGTGAATCGTTGTTATTTTAGAGAGATTTTCATCGGTGGAAAAGCTGAATTGAGTGATATTGAGAAAATAAGCTGATTTTGAGAATACCTGAATGTAATATTTTGAATTTGACGATATTAGAGCCTTGGCCTTATTCAACAGCTTATTATAATGAACTCTTAAACATGATTTAACATCGACGGTAAGCTTTGAATGGCTGTAATTAATTTCGAGCTATGCACATGTGCTGTAGTATTTGAACTGGATGAAAAACTTAATCAGAATGTCATTTAATACTCTATCTATTTTGTGAAAAAATTGAATAATTCATTAGTATTTAGATTAGTATTTCATTGTATTATTATTTTTATCTCTACTTTTGTTTTCAATTTTTTTGTCAATTTTGTTAGTATTTGGAAGTCATTTTGAAAACTCCTGAAATATATTAGCATATTATTCGTTTCGTTATTTGAAGCGATACAATGCTGAATGCAATTCTAAATTTAAATGATATAATCATTACTTGCTGGTAGCCATTTAATGGACTTTATATGATGGCTTTTTCTATTATGATTACTGTATTAAACTTAAATTTTGAATCATATTTCGAAGAATTGTGATTCAAATTTTGAACAGAATTTGATTTTCTTTTCATAGAAAGAATATGCATTTGGCACAAAAAACAACTGCTTTCTAATTCATTTGTTTCTGTGACTGAATATATAATCAAAATTCTGGAGTATCATTTATTATTATTATTTTTTTAATTTTTAATCTGTAATCTTGTTTAATGACTGAATTTATGTAATTTTTTTTTTCAGCGTGGGATGGCCCCAGTGCTCCGTCACTGTCCTTGCCTCCGTCCCGAGAATGATGATGTTCGACTTTTAGAGTACAGTCATTCAAATCTTGATGATGTGCCAAATGAAGTGTTCGGTTATGAGAGAACCCTAGAAGAATTGTTTTTAGATGCCAATCAAATTAAAGATCTTCCACGAGTGAGAATTTTTATCCATAAGAAAATCTCATTATTTATTTTGCTTAAATATTGAAAATAGAGTATGTTAAAAAATCGTAAATTGAAAGAAAAATTAAGAAATTTTAATGCTTAGTATTCAACCATAATATTTTACTCAATTTTTTTTTTTTTTGAAAAATATTTTTTATGTTTGAATACTGAACACATTATTAGTAGAAATGACTCTTGGGGTAAAAGTGATGAACTAATTGTTGATGTCATTATAAGATAAACTGGTCAACAGAAAGCATTTTTAAGAACAATTACAAACTCTGTAAATTAACAAATAAAACCACAAATTGAATCCTGTGATTCGCCATAAAACAGTGTTCTTACGATCTATAGCCTTACAGACAGGCACGCTTTACACTCTTGATCCTCTTACGGTTTTCTGGAGTGAATTGATGTTTGTCTAGTTAACCCAAAATCTGTTGTTAAACTGGACAAACAGCAAAGGGGAAAGAGTGAAGGACAAACAGCAAAGGGGAAACAGGGGAATGCGTGCCTCTTCTACTGGCAGACAGGTCTTAGGAACGTGGTTTAAGGCACACGGATGAAACTGAATGATCAGAACGTCGTGACAGCAACACTGGCAGGAACTGTGGTTGAGCTCTAAAAGCCACCAATAGCCATGGTACAATCCTTCTCTTCCGAAGGAAGGCCCGTCAGGTAGCCAACCCCTACATGTTTATGTTCTCACCAGAATGGCTAAAGCCAATCACTATCTCAGAAAATTTTCATTCTCATTTTTCATGTGCCCCCCCCCCCGAATAGTGGACTGATAAAAATAGAAATTTTAAACATGAACGTTTTTATACATCCATGGAGAGTTTCTAGAATTCAGATTCTAACATTTACATATGTACTTATTTTGTAAAGTAAATATATAATTTACATTCGCTTGAATTTTTGTTCTGTTCTGTTCGTGAGCATGTATTAAAAACAAACAAACAAATAATAATAATGATATTTTAAAGTTCCTGGAGAGAGTTGCACACTATAAAAGCCAATCAAAATTGTATTATAATAGACATAAATAGATGATTAGAAATGAAAATTTTAAAAGTCTGTTAATATGTTTGTGAGCTTAACATTCAACTTATTTTCTTAAAGAGAATTTTTTTTGTTTCATTTTTAAAAATGTATTTAAAACTTCTTTGGTAATACAATTATTTACATAAATTTAAAATGAGGGAAATTTAAAATATATCTATTTCTGTATTATTTGTTTTGGATGAAGTTATTTTTAATGACAATGGATGGTTTATTTGAGCGTGCATGTAATATTTCTTAAACTTTAGTTTAAAATGCTTCGTTGAGTAATCTATACTATCGTGAATATTTAGAATGTTGCAATCAAATTGTTCCTTTAAAGTACAGTTTCAATAATAAAACAAAAAAATTGAGACCATTCTCAATTTTTTTGTTTTATTATTATGATTTTTATTTTGATTTAAAAAAAAAGAATAATATGACATGCCTTTTTTGTAATCCCCCTTCCTTCGCCCATCAAGTTTTTTTTAATTATAATAATATTTTTTTATTCTTTAAAGCATAATAATGTACCTTTTATGTCAATGAATAATTTTACAAATGATTAATATCATTCCTTACATTATTTGTGTGGCAGTATTATAGTATCTGAGAAAGAACACACATTTCAAATGAAGAATTATGGAGTAACAGCTGGTAGAAAATACAAATTTAATGCCAATGGATACCCACACATCACTTTCTCATGCAGTTGAATAGTTGAATCTGAGCTATCAGAACATCGGACTAACTTGCTCATTATGGCTTTATAGATGTTATGTTCTAGCTCAATTAGACTCTTCTTAACTTGATTTCATTTTTGAAGTAAACATTTTTTCCTGACAAATGCTTCTTCATTTGTGGAAAAATGAAGTAAACCCAAGGTGCTAAATCAGAGCTACAGCCTCACTGACTGATACAAAAAAAACTATTTTTGATATGTTTGTTCATTGTGTATACATTATATTGCTTATTTACATGTAGAAGCATTTATGATCCATACTCTCATTTAGAACAATGACATCTTTTTGATTTTCTGAGGAGTATTTTTTTTTCCATTTTTTAGTAATGTTTTTTAGTTCATTTATTATTATTTTTTTTATTTATCAACATGATAATTTAGAATATAAAGTAAACAGCTTTGTTTTATATTGTAAATACTTTTTTCTTCCACAGCCTTTATTCCACTGCCATGGTCTAAGAAAACTAAATTTGAGTGATAATGAGATTCAAACGTTACCTCCAGCAATTGCTTCACTCATAAATTTAGAATACTTAGATATAAGTAAAAATGGTGAGTATCTTATCATTATATTTATAATGAATATAAATGTATTTATATACTTTATTTGTATGTCATTAATATTGTTAAGAATTACTTTGAAATGGTTTTCTTTATTATTAAAGAATGCTATCATTGGGACATGAAATGAGTTGAATAACTGTTTCCAATTGTGCCGTTGCCTAGTGATGTTTCACTAGTCTATGTCTTGTTGTTTTTAAATAAAGCTGTTCTATTTTTTAATTCAATCGGTAGCCATAAAGGCAATGGGTACATGTAAGAGATCTTATTAAAAATGAGAAAATTTATTTAACTATAATTTATTTGCTTTGAAGATTTTTGTTTAAAAGCTATTTTGCAGAAAATTACAGATACTCTTTTCATTGTAACATTAATATTTTTCTTTTCTTGTAGAATTAATTTTTGTGTTTAGATCTAATTTTTGAATTTTTATTTGATTAGAACATTAATATTTCTTTCATTTGTTTCAGGTATTTTAGAAATTCCAGAAAGCATAAAAGGATGCAAGTGCCTTACTGTGATTGATGCGAGTGTGAATCCTTTAGGAAAGTAAGTGATAACTTCTATTATTTATTGAATGTGTTGAGATTTTTTTTTCATAGTTTTTATCATTCCTCTTCATTTTTGTTTTACTATCAGTTTATTTTGATATTACGTTTGAATCTTGTGTACCCACTATTCAAAAATTTTAGTTATTTTATATAATGTTTATCAAAGCATAAAATAAATATGAAACAAAGAATTAATTCTTGTTAAATCTCTCTTTGAAAATTGCAATTAACAAAAACATTGAATAAGTTTTAAGTGATTTGAAGTTGAGAAAACATATACAATAAAAAAATTTGAAATTAATGAATCAAATTTAATGAAGAAAATGGCAAAAATTATAAGAAGAAAATTTTAAGTAAAAAGATTTAATACAATGGGGGTAAAAGGATTAAATATGCAAGGTCTTCATATATAACAATATGCTGTTAATCTGCAATATTTTTACAGCCCATGAAAAGGTCATTGAAATATCATTTGTTATATAAATTTAATGTATTTACCATCTGCATTGAGCCATTATACACAATTTTGAGTTGATTATTTGCTATCAATGGTAGCCTGTAATTTTTACCATTGCATTATCTTTTCATTGAGTGGCATTGAGTTTTATGTTCAAATTTCTCTTATTTTAAATGTTACTTAAACTAATGTCTGTATTTTTATTTGCATCAATTCAATGAATGTTGACAATTAAATAATAAGTAAAATAAAAAAATAATAATAAAGTGGAATTGTTGACACATGGTATAAAAAGAAAAGGCGAGGGAAATAAATATTTTGAACTTATTGTAAAAATACTTTTGCTGTGCAGCCAAAGTGTATCAACTATCTGTTAAAACCTAATCAGACATAGTCTATGCTTGTTTGCTGTCGACCAAAACTAAATTTAAAGCAATTTCTAATGATGAATTTCACAAAGCATGTTTATAATAAACATAAAAGGAAAACAACATTTCTGTTTTATTTCCATAAGTAATTTTAAGGATGATTACAACATTTATTATTTTCTAATTTATAATACCATTGATAATTTTTCATTTTTTATTTATTATTAGACTTCCTGAAGGATTCACATTTCTCATTAATCTACATGAACTTTATCTAAATGACACATTTTTGGAATATCTGCCAGCAAATTTTGGAAGGTAAAATTATTTGTATTTTATATATATTACAAATTTTAGTTGTAATCACTTTTTCTTTCATTTTTATTAGTATTTTTTTCTTTTATGAATAACATTTTTGAAAAATTTAAAATGTGATAATTTAAATATTATGTAATTTTTAAAAACTTTAAGGATTTGGTTTATCAATATTGATTTTTATTACTTAATATTAATCATAAAATGCTTATTATGAAAATTTGTATTTTCACTAAAATAAAATCTTGCACTTTCTTAACTTTTTCATTGAATATTTTCATTATACTTGAATTTTAGATTAGCTCATCTGAGAATTTTGGAGTTGAGAGAGAATCATTTAAAGCTTCTACCAAAATCTATGGCAAGGCTTGTTGAGCTCAGTAGGCTAGATATTGGGCAAAATGATTTTTCTGACTTGGTAAATAAACATTTCTTAAGTTGTTTTTTAAAAAGTTAGATGTTAGATTTTGAAATAATTTATTTATATATGGTTTAAATGTGTAATTACATTTTCTACTCTGGTGGCAAAATTTAAATAACAGGTACATTTTGGCCATAATTCCATGAGAAATAATTTCCGAGACATGAAATTCATAAATGAGAGGCAGCATTTTGTATTTAAACGATGAGGAAAGCATAGCTGTTCAAAAATGAATACAATGCATATAGCATGGAATTAAAAAAAAAGTTTTATTGAAGTCATGGCATTGCTACACATAACAGTCTGTTCAAGATGATGAGCAACAAACAGATCTCCCTTAGTATGGGATATGCTCTCTAGTAAAGTTTTTACACTGGGCACAATGATAGGCAATCATTATTTTCAAAATAATTTATTTTACAAGATTTTAGCATATATATAAGCATTGAACACACAACACGAGCAAAACACCTTCAAAATTCAAAGATCTTACAGAATTCTTATCTACTGCACAGCTAGCTTTCCACCACTAACAAACTTCCTTTTAAAAATTCCCCAAGGGATTATTAGATGGCTGATCAGCATCGTACAGTATGAAAAATAGATGAACTCTACTCCTCTCCTGACTGCAATGGTTGCTTTATGCCATTTATCTATACTCAGCACCAGATTGTCCAACAATTCTTGTGATACTAGCGACCATTCCTCAATCAGCATCAGTTTTAGTTGTTGGGTGTTCCCTGGAAGACGTAATCGTTCTACAAGACATATCCCTAAGGCATCTCACACTGTTAACTCAATCACACAACATTGACAAATGTCACACTCAAATCTGTTTATAAGATAAAGACATTTTAAACATTATTTTATAATATATTCAAATAAAACTTTTGCATTATAATAAAATACATGATATATTTTAGCAAATTACGAGTTAATAATATTTAGCAGCAAATATTAAAATTTACTTTTAATGATGAGTGTTGTGATAAATGTGCCTATTTTTTATAACCAGTTTTTATATATCTGGCTTTATCCTAATTTATTAGAAGTGTAAGTTAGGTTCAATTTGTTATCATATCTAATCATTTATAATTGAGTATAACATAATTTATTCCACCAAAAGTATGCATGTTTTGACACTTTTTATTTATTTTATATTAGGATAAAAAAATTCATCTGTTGAATAAAATATAAAGGCATTAAGAGTTTTTCATGTACCATAATTTGATAAACCATGTTGTAGTATCAACATTGTACAATAAACTAGAGTATTTTCACTATCATTTTTGCTATCAATTTTTCTTTTAACATTTTCATTATCATTATCATTTCTTCTTTTCAGTTTATGGAAATTGATAATTGTATTTTTTCCCCATTAGCCTGAAGTTATTGGAAGCTTGCCAAGATTAGTTGAGCTGTGGTGTGACTGTAATAATTTGAACTGTCTTCCACCAGTGAGTATTTAGAATGTTTTTTATAAAAAAAAAGTCATCTGGTAGTAGGGCTGTGCTTATATACTAAGTTCTTATTGATTGAAATTATTAGTAATTGTCATTAGGATTTGTTAAATTCTTTTGATTAGTATTTTATCATTTTGTTTGGATTGGCTGTAAAATTTATTAAACAAATAACTAGACAAAAATTTTTAAAAAGTTATTTTGTGAATCAATATAAAGATCATAAAAGTTTGATTGTATGATTCCATGGTAATATTTAATAATATATAGTAATGTTTCATATTGCCTTTAAAGTATTCTTATGTACAATTATAAATAGTTGTGCAAGTCACTTTTTAACAATTGATTTCTTCTCTCTTTTAGTTTCTGGGAGGTCTTAAAAAGTTAGCATATTTAGATGCAAGTAAAAATAAAATCTATGAAGTTGCTGATGAAATTGAAGGTTGTATAAGCCTTTGTGATCTTACTCTGTCATCTAATCGTATCAAAGTACTTCCAGAAGGAATAGGTATATTGCCTTATTTAATATACTAATATTCTTGTAATTTTAAATAAGAAATTTAAAAAAAAATGTTATAGCATTGCATTTTCTAAAAAAAATTCTTAAAATTAATTTTTTAGGTTATGATTTTAAATTCAGGCCTTTTAAATATTTATTGTTGTTTTTTAAATTTAGTTTTGTTTAATAATGAAAATTTGTATATTTTAAAGAACCACTCAAAGCAATGTTTTGTAATGCTTTGTAAATATATTTAAGAAGAATTTTTTTTAGATATTTCAAACATTCTATGTGTATAAACCAATATCAAATATTAAGGAAGAGTTTTTAAAAATTCTATTTGAAGAATTATTGATAATTATTGAAATGCTTTGATTTGTTGCGTATTCTAAAGTTTAACTTATTTTTCTGTTTCTTAGCTAATCTAAAAAGGTTAACAGTTTTGAGAGTTGATGAAAATCGAATGGTTTCAGTGCCTGAAAATATTGGAAAGTAAGAATCTTATTCTGATTTATTTACTCATTTGGTTACTTACTCTATAAATGAAATAAAAGATTACTTAAACATCAATGTCTTTCTTTTCTTCTAGTTTATGCAATTTAGAAGAATTAGTGCTAAGTTCAAACAACTTGAAAAGTTTACCTCCTAGTGTTGGCTTATTACGAAACTTAAAAACTTTGATTGCAGATGATAATTTATTGGAGGAACTTCCATCTGAGGTGAGTCAATTTGCTAATACTTGACAAACTATTATACAGATACTTATAATTCATTTCTATACTGTTTCTGACATTCATGGCATTTGACTTATCAGTAAGTAAATGTTTTTGAAAATGAACACCATTTCTTACAAAATCACTGCTATTTTTTGAATTTTTGTGTGTAACCAACTATATTTTTAAAACTTATGAATTGATAGTTTATTATTTTTGTTTATGAAAACCATTTATTATATATTTTATGAACATTGAATTCTATGTTGTTTTATTTGATTTTAATAAGTTTTGTGTTTTCTTATAGATTGGAAGCTGCCTGAAACTAACTATTTTGTCTTTAAGAGACAATAAATTGGTACAGATACCTGATGAGCTTGGGCATGTCACTGCATTAAAAGTTATCAACTTAAGTGGTAACCTTTTACAGTATCTGCCATTCAGTATTGCAAAACTCCCTAATCTGCAAGCATTATGGCTGTCTGAAAATCAGGTATTTATTTACATTTTTTTCCTCCTAGATAATAAATTGTATTAAATTTTAATATACCTGCATTTTAAATAAAAGTTTGTGTTGCATGACATTTCTGAAGATTAGCGTTACATCCTTTTAAATTTTTTCACCATTTATGAAAAATATTTTAACTAGAGTTTTGTATTTCACTTGATTTGTCATTAAACAATAAATATTTTGGGGATGAGGACTTTTAGAATAATGCAGGATCAGTTTTGAACAAAATTAATTCAAATTTTCAAATGAAGCTTTGAATGGATGATTTTCAGTGTTGGAACAGTTTCAATATGGTAAATTCTATATACAATGTTTCACACCTCTTCGTTAAGTGAATGATTATGTGGCTGATTAATGTACACTTTTTCTATTGCAAGGCCTGTGCCATTCTTGAATCTGCAACTTTATCTCAAGTTCAGCCACCACCATTTATTTTTAAAGCAAATGCCATACCTTTTTTCATATGTTTTTATTCTAAACATATAAATATAAAAAATAAAATACTATAGAGCATTACTTTACATACTTATTGCTTTCATAACAATGTAAAAAACTCGATACTTATTTTATTAAACATAGATATAATGCATCTTGGACAAAAGTTCGTTAATCATCGTCGCCTTCTATTTAATCAATCATCTTCAAAGGTTTTACCTTAATCTTTTTTAATATACATATGTCTGATTTGAAAAGTTATCTGTAAATTGTATTTATTGCTCTTATAGAATAAACCCCTGATTCCACTCCAGTCTGATACAGATAGAGTGACAGGTATAAAGGTGCTGACATGTTTTATGTTACCACAAGTACCCTTGGAAGAAGGTTAGTAGTGTATTTCCATGGTTTGCCTTTAATAAATTGGATTTTATGAAAGCATGTGGTTGGTAATATGCATGATTTTTGTGAGTATTTGTAACAACCAAATTAATTAAAAGGTTTCTTTTCTTTCTTTCTTTTTTCTTTTGCTTGCTTACAAGGCTTTACATTTTTCTATTGTCTGATACCTGTTATGAAGTTGTGTGCATGTGCATGGCTTTTTCAAAGCCTAATTGAAATCTTAATTCATTTTCACTTATTTTATACATTCAATAAACAAATGCATTCTGCTATTTTTTCCTTGTTGAATGAGATCCTAATCCTTATTGATAATACCATATTTTATTATTTTTATATTATTTTGATTCCATACTTTTACACTTATTTAATTTATTACTATTTACTTTCCTCTTTTTGTAAAATTTTCATTACAAGAATGTCCTTTCTGCAATTTATAAGTTTTATAATAATTTTTTTTAATTAATGAAGATTGTAAAATTTGATTAATTGTACTTTTCAAACATCTTAGCCACAGATTTGTTATTGATAGCTTTTTAGCTGTTTTCGTTTTGTTATCATCATCATTCCTTTCTTCAAGACATAAGTAGAACAAAGCTGACGAAATCTTAAAAAATTCATGTGTTTGTGTTTTTAAATGTACTTGACTAATGAGCTTTTTTTTGCTTATTTATTGCTTTCTTTAACGGTTCTGTTTATTTTGTTACTTGGCTGCAGTGTCCAATGGCAGATTTTTAATTCTGGGACTAAAAAAATAAATTTGAAATCACATATGATGAAAGATCTTCTGTGAATGTGGGACTGTGTATCTTAAATCAATTAGATCGAATTTTTTAAACTAGTCTGCTGTGAAAATTATGAGAGAAAAGTTTTGGTTTTTGTTTTGTTATCTGAACTTAATTTTAAAATAAAAAAAAAAATACAGTGCAAAGTGTCTATGCAGCTTCAGGCATTAACCTTACTAAATTTATGTTTGTTATTTCTGTCTTAAAATTTTCTGTTTTAAATTAATATATCCTAATGAAACTTTGTTAAAAGATTATTACTGTAATTTCATTTTTATAAAGGCATATTTATTGTGAATTACTTTCATTATTTTCATTAAAAAATGCCATTCCAATTTATTACATCCTTTATAAATATTTTCAGTTAAGTAATCTTATAAATCAAAATTGTCTTCAAAATGTTGATTAGTTGACTTTTAATACTATTGTATGGAGCCAAATACGATAGTATTAAAAGTCACCAAATTTTTTTGTTCCGGATATTGAGAACTACTCTTAAACATGTCTAGTGTTAAGAATCTTGAAATTTTGGGTATTGAATATTATTTGTACTTTTTCTAGAAGCCAATGAAGTGGAGAAATCTGAAGCTGATGTACCAGATACTGGCAAAGGTAGACACATCATCAAGTTTGCTTTTGATGCTGAAAAAGACCAACCAGTAAGTTATTATCAATACTCACTTGTGTGTGCGTGTATTTATATATATGTGTGTGTATATAATCAATTTTTTTTAATGTTTTATAAATTATTCTGAGACTTTTAAATGCGACTCTTTTATTGCTTTGCTTTCCAAAATATATGTCTTATCACTTTTAGAGCAAACTTGTTCGTGCTCCAACTCCATATCCCAAGGAGTTAAAAGCACATGCTCGCCATGCCAGAAATTATGCTCTGAAGAAGCAAGGTTCTAAAGATTCAGATGGAAATGAAGTGATAGAAAATTCACAGGTACAGTTAATATTATTCTTTAATTCTCTTTCTTCTTTCCTTGTCTTTTGATTAATATTTCAGAATTTTCTTTCCTTATACAGAAATCAATTTTTTAGACATTTTTTTCTCTTCCTTTGTTTCTCAGGTGGGAGATGCAGTTGAAGGTTTGCATCCCACAGGGGCTACACCTGATATCATGATTTTACCTACACTCCCACCTAAAGAATCTAGTAAAGTGAAAGAAGCAGCTGTTATTAAACCAAGATCTCCTGTTTCCTCTCCTCCAAAGCATGAAAGGCATTATATTCCAAACCTTAAGGTCAGATTTTTATTGACTACTTTTATTTAAAACATAAGACATAAAAAAACTATTTTAAAATTTTCTTCTTGGAAAACATTTAGAAATTCTAAGCATAACAAAACAAATCAATTTTACAATTAAATATATGGATATGTCACATGCACTTCCCTAGAATTAAACGATTTACTTGAGCTGTTTCTTTTTTAGTCAGATGTAGCAAAATATGCTAAAATCTTTAATGATAGATACTAAGGTAATATGCATACATTTGTGTATTGAGTAGCTAATTAAAACAAAGGAGAGGATTTGTATATGCAATGCGATTGATTTTGAATAAACACCTGCCCTCAACTTTATGTGTTTGAGTAAAAAATATAAAAAGTTTTTTTTTTATTATTTAATTCTCATCATGGTAGATGTTGTGTATTTTGAATACTTGTTGGAACATTATGTATATAGTGAGATATATATATTTTAAATTCCTATTGTATTATTTTCTTCCATCTATACATAGTAAAAAATGAAGTCTCCTGAAAGCATCTGTATGTTGGAATTACAAAAACTTGAGAAATATTTATACTATTTTTAGAGCATTTATGGGGGAAGGTTTTAGTACATTAAAGTCATATCAAAATAAAAAATAAAATTAGTTTTATTATTACAACTTTAACTTTGAACTTATCCGTGCATGCACGAAAACCTCAAAATGTGCATATGCAAATAGTGTTGTGGTATGCATATGTGATATATTTTTTTGTTTACGTCTGCTTTTAAACAGCAATTTGAAACTCATTATACCCCCCCCCCCTAAAAAAATTCAACAATGGCTCAAGTGCATGAGCCTTCTTGATATTTATAATAACATTTCTGTATGTACAATACCATTGATATTCTCATGGCATCAGGCTTTGTTTCATTGTATTCCAGTGTAAACTGATTTGCATTGACATGCCTATTATGGCCTTAAAGTATATGTTTACTGTTAATCATTCTATATGCTAGTATTAGCAAATATTTTCATTTCCCTAATTTTCTAATTCTTTATCAACATTTTTTACAATTTTCTCTCCATTTTTAAAAATTGATTTTTGATTTATTGCATTTTTATTGGATAACTAAAGGAGCTTCTACTCTCTGGATGTTTGATTTATCCCATCTTCAAAACTATTATTATATTTCTTTACTTATTGTATCTTGTCTAAAAGTAGATTTATAAAACTGCATTACTTAGAAATGGTAAAATATTTAAAAAGATAAATTTTACCATTGTAAGAATATACAACAAAGAAAAATTGAAAATATTAGCTAAAATTTTGATGCTATTTTTAGCTTTTAGATTTTAAATATAAGGATGTTTTCAAATTTAAAACTTTACTTTTATTTTTCATATGCTGTAGGTAAAATATATGTTTTGTATGCAGAAATTAAAATCTTTTAAAGGCATTTGCCTGATTATTGTTTTTCTTTTTCTTCAGCAGGATCCAACTTCTCAAGAGGGTGAAATTAAACAGATTACATTTTTGGAACAAAATCCTCTACAGGTAATTATTCTTATTTGTTTTTAAACAATTGCCATTGAGAGAAGAACTTGTTAAAAATATTTATGAAGGATTCTTATTCTTCTTTTAAGCTTGGTCGTCAAACAAGTTCTGATATCATTGGAGCTGAAATTACTGAAAAAATGCTTGGCAGGAGAGGTTAGTACTTTTTCCTTGTTACTGATTTTATGTCTTTGAATTTTAACTTGTTTATATTATTTTCTGTAATGTTTCATTCTAAAGAAATAATTTTGTCTCAAATGAATAATTTAAATCTACTACAAACGATTTCTTATAAAAATATTTTATTTTCATTTTTTATAAAAATTTATTGTAGTTTATTATATGGATAAAAAGGGAATAAATGTAGATTAAAAATTTGTCTAACATCTGAAAGAACATCAACATTAATTTCAATCTTCATTCATTTAATTTTTTATATGTTAAAATTGCTGAAAAATCTTAATCCAATATCTATAATTGCAGTATATTGAATTTAACCTTATATTCATATTTTCATCTCATTTTAATTATTTAACATTTTATCTAGATTCTCGAGGAGATGGATCATCTAGTGAGAACACATCAACATCAGCAACTGGATCTCCCAAACTAACACCAGATGGCATTCTAATGGATAGTTGTAATCATCCTCTTAAAATGGATAAAGACGGACTTTTCAAGAAAAATGTTCCAGTTCCTGGAAAAAGAGATACTTGGATGAGGCAACGTCTTTTGAAACAAGGAAGTGGTGACAGTGACAGAGGTTATAGAAGTGATCATGAAGTTTATATATCTGAAAAAGACCAATATGGCCAGGGTTATCATGATGGATATGCAAGTGATTGGGAAGCTTTCCTTGCAAAACAAAATTATAATGGCCCTGCTAATCCAGAATCTGTTCCTGGTGCTCAACATTATCCAAGAACGATGCATCCTCAAGGAAGTTTAGACTATCGTGGGCATGCTGAGGGTCAAGAAATCAAAGGAGAAGGTGAAAGAGAAAGTTATGTGCTTCCCTGGGATGGTCGTTATCACTATTCTAATGAAGGTGGTGCTGTTTTAGTTGAAGATGAATATCAGGCTCGAATGACTCCTCCATATAATAACTATTGGCAGATGGTAAGTAATTGAAGATAAATGAAATGATTGATATGATAAATATTCTGAATTGTGGTTAAAAAATATAAACTGCTGACATTAAGAAACCATATTCTTTTAATTTTTGGATAAATAGCACTGCCATGAAATTATTGCAATTTTATGTAAGGTGTTAGGAGAAATTCAATTTGTTTGTAATTAATATTAATAAATAAAAGAAAAGCAATCCTTTATTTACTAGAAACAATAATGAATTTTTTCATCACTCAGGACATAGAATGTATCTTGAGTATGCTCATTTCAAGAATGTATCTTGAATATCCTCATTTTAAGAAAGAATCTTGAAGGTTTTTATAAAGACATTATCCACATAACAATTTGTCCTGAAAAATATTAAAAGTGTTTCTAAAAATATAATTTTGGATTACTTGAAAATTCTTCTCCTGTTTCTTCTATAATAATGGATATTGTATAAATTAATTTCATTATTATTTCATGATGCTGATTTCAATTAGTTTATATTTGCCAAGGATTCAATATATATCTTGCATATTGCTTTTTGCCTAGTATAATAATTATTAACATGCATGCTAAAGTGAGCACAAATAAAATCAAATGAGCATGAAAGAAATACTGAAATGAGCATACATAAAATTTATTCTAATTAATTATAATAATTACCCATTTCATAAAAACTCCTATATAATATCTAAGGTGTTTTTTTTAAACACATTAAAACTGAATAATAATTATGAAAAACATACAAATTTTTTTGTCAATTCATACTATATTCTTCTCCCTTATGCATTATCTCTTTATTTGCAATGATTCTTTATGTTCTTTCTAAAGAAATTATTTATCTTAATTTAAAAAAAAACCTCCTTCAAATGAATTAATATATAAACCTATTGAAATAAAATAACATTACTAATGTAATTATCAAATATTCTTTTCTAAAACTAAAACATTAAATTAATCAATAAAAATGCAAATTCAGAATATTTGTATAATTCTATTTTTGCTTATTTAATAATTAGTCATATTTTTCTTTTCAGAATATATGTACTTTCATTTTTATAAACTAGTAAAGTTATTAATTTGTATTATTAACTTATTCCCCATAAACATTTTCTTGAAGTTTTATGATTCAAAATAATTTTTTATGAATTAATTTGTTAGTCTCTTTTTCTTTTTTCAAGCTTTTTATTTATATCCTTTTAAACAATTAAAAAAAATATATATAAGTCAGCACAAATTTGTATTATTTTTGTATCTAAATATGCAAAATTATCCATTTTCTAATTTTTCTTATTTTTAAAACCATTCTAAAGGAAATTTCACAATATTTTAATTATTATTAAAAAATATATTGCTTAATGCAAATAATGTCATTACTAATTGCAAACTCATTATTATATTCTTATAACCACCTTTGGTGACACAGCTTCTTTGCTCAGATTATTGAATTTTTACTGATTAATATGGAATGTATTTAAGAAATTATTATTATTTGATATAATAATAATAACAATATTATTTTTACGTTAGTGACATTTGATAACTTATGTTAATTAGAGCTCTGAACTTTGAATACATAGAACTGCATTAATATTTTTAAATAATTCATATAAGTTAGCTCACAAACTAAAAAAAAATAACTTAAGAGAAAATTAAGCATTTTGTGACTAACATAACAAAGAACAATGGAATAAAAATTTGGTGATAAAAGTATAATTGCCCCTTAAGATATTCAGAAATTGTCACTATGACCGACAGTTCTAGCTTCAAGTAAATACTTTCATTAAACGGAGAAAAAGGGAAATGATTTTATTTAAAAAAAAGTTGTGAGCTTAATAATTAAAAAAAGGGACTATAAATCACTCAAATATAAGTATATATTCTTTCTGAAACAAAATTCAAAGCAGTTACTATTGGAAAATTCTATTTCCAGATCTAGAAACTAGAGATTCCACTGAAAAAAAAAGTCATCACAGTTATAGTTTTTTTTAAGTTTAAAAAGTAACTAACTTTACAGGTTTACAACTTTTGGTATTTGACTATAAGCAATAAGAGCAATTTTTGTGCCATGTATATTAACACTTAACATCTATCCCCATATCTAGATACATAGAAATTTTTGTTTCATTTTGGCTTTCTAATTGTTGTTTTCCTTTTTTTTTGTTAATTTGTTTATTTGCATGAAATTTTTATGCATTGTAAAACTGTTCTTATTTTTTCAAAATTTTTGTGTAAATATATTTTTTATATAAGCAAAAATTTCTTGTTTAATAAAAGAAAATAATGCTGGCCTTATTATTTTGATCCAATAGTTTCTAAAATAAATTTATGAAATAATTTACTTATCTTTTTTTTAGGATCCAGCTTCAGGCCAATTTTATTCAGGTTATGATATGAGTCATTCGTATCCTCCTGGTGCAGAAAATACTTCTTATGTATATAATCGAAATCCACCATCAGAACCTCCGCCTTTGCCACCACAACCATATTATGAGGATTGTGATGGATATAAACACATTGCACCCCAATTTTGGTTGCAACATCCTCCAAATCCTGCCCCAGTAATTTGTAATAACCCAGGAACTATACCCAGAAGATTAGGAACTGCTTCACCACGTTTAAAACGATCACAGTGCTTAAGTGTCCAGGCTCCTTTGCATGGTACACCTCAAGAGTACCATCTAGTGCCACACCAGCCTGGGAACTTAAGACCAACTGTTCCAAATAGCTCACCTCGACCAGGACGCTCACCATCACCTGGAATTGAAAATCGAATTCCTGTGCAATATCCCTCCCAGACATATCAAAAATATCCCCCTCATTTCCAGCCACCCTATCCTGTTCAAGGATATCCCATCACAACTCAACCTGTAAATACATCTCAGTTTCCCCCTGGTGTCCATTCTCACTATCACAGTAATTATCAAACTCCAGTCCCTGTATATCCTACTCTACCACCGTCTCCTCGAATGAAACATACAGGACATCCTTACGGTGCATCTGCTGTAGATGATTCAGCATTGGTTTCGAGACCATATCCTATGGTACCTACACCCAATGTTCATAAATCTGCTTACTATCCCCCTAATGCTCAAGGTGACAATCTTGATCCAATTTATCATCATAGACTTCAGTCATCTGTTAATCCTGAAGATTTTGAAAAAGTGCAAGATGCCGAATATGGAGTTGCACCATCTGGCTCATTACATTATCGCAGTGGATCCATTCCTGCACAAATACAAAATATTGAGTCATGTAGTGTAGCTGATGTACAGCATCTTAATCGCTCAGTGCCAAGCATTAATATTATTCCTAGTACATCTCCACCTCAAACCTCATATTTGGCTGATTCTGAAACCTGGAGAGGTAAGATAAACATTATGATTTTCAAAATACTCTTGGTAAAATGTTATCCCTTATCAGTAAAAGGAATTAGAAAAGAACATCATTTAAAATTTTTCCTCTATTGTTTCTTTTTTGTTTTGTTTCCAATCTAGAAGTTTTCCAGCAGAAGTTTCCAAAGTTAACTCACATTTTTTTTTTCACTTGAAAGCTTTTAATATGAATCATTTAAAAAAATCAGTTTGGAAACAAAGTGCCAATCTTTTTTTTTAAATTTTTTTTTAGCATTATTGTTTTTGGATGCTAATTTATAACTAAAATGATTAAGTAATTCTAGGATGAATCATATATTTCATGTGTAGATAGGTAGTACATATGCCATTGTGATTTTCTTTCACTAAGACTATTTAATGCTTTCTCTAGATTTGTTTCAGCTGCTAAGAGAAAGAAATTGAATCTTGCAATGATTTTTTTTACAAAAGAGCATTTTATGCTACATTTTATATATCTTTTTTGGAAGTGATAATTTTGTCTTTTTTTAAATCTAAGTTTTTTTTAACATCTTCATTATTATAATATGATTTTTTAAATTCTAGTAATGAATTATACGTTTTATAAGTGATGTAAATTAATAATGATATGTAAACAAAGCTCTTCAATTATCAACTAATGTAATCTTATTGAGTATATTTTCTTGTGAAAATACATTTACAATAACTTTATGCTTGTGAATATTTAAATGTTTTATTTGTGCACAAATATTATTTAGCTTACATAAAAACTCGAAAGAAAAAGAATTTGGTAATAAACACATGAGAAATCAAGCATGCTTACAATTTTTTTATGAATTACTGTTATATTTTGGAAAAGCTTGTCTTGATTTGTGATATTTGTTATTGATTCTTTTTTAATGAGGAAATTCAATTTATTATCAAATTTATAAAACCTTACATTTAAATACATTTAAACGGTTCAATGCGGATTTGTGGCAAATATTCTGCCATAAAGCAAATATTACAATATCTGATAGATTATATAATTAAATTTTCATTTTAGAAACTTATTATAGTTATTAGGTTGAAGGAAATCACTTTATATCAAATCTAAATATATTTAGAATAAATTTTCATAAATTATTATGTCTTATCATAGAAGCATTTTATATCTAATTGATATATAAATAAAATATTATTCCAATTTTTTTTTGTAGTAATTATGTCTTAAAAAATTGTTTTTTTTGATATAATTATTGACAGCATTTGTATTAATTTTTTTAAAAATTCTATGTGCAATTAATCATTAATTCAGAATTATTATTATCTTTCATTGTTCAATAATGAAAACTTTTAATACTTATTCATAAGATTATAATGGATATGATAAGGAGGCATGTTTTTTTAAATACTTATTTCAGTATTTATTATATTTTTTATCACTTAACCAGCATAATTATATATTAAAATTGAAATTTGTTTTTCAAAAATGAACTCAGAATTTTAACATTGGAAAATAAAAAGAAAATTTGTAACTTTTCAAAAAATCATCACTTATGTTTTTTTTTTATCTACAGTGGTTCAATTATTTTCTTTTAATGTAAATGGAATTTTGTTCTCAGAAGATCATAATTAATGTTGTTAATTTAATTTATTTGTGTTTATAAATTTTTTGTATTAATAAGCTTAATTTCCTAATATCAAAGTAGTAAATGCAAAGAAATACATATTTTCTCTAACTTTTATATATATAGATAGATTTTGGATAAAACTTTTTTCTGTTGTTGTTAATTAATAAATTATAAAAATGTTTTAATGAAAATGGTTGTAAGTATTATTCTTTAATATTCTGCTATACATTAGAAAAAATTCTTCATTTGTGGAACTAATGCATCATTATTGATTGTAAATATAAATTATTACTTTTAAACAGCTATATTTATTTTAAAATAATTTATGCTTTTTAATTGAGAGATTTTAAATGCCAATTTTAATTGCTAAATATAATACTACAAGAGATTCTTATCATGTCAGAACATGATGTTGTTTTGGGGATGAGGATTTTGGCATCAACAAAAATCTGTAGGCGAAAAAAGATTTATTATCTCCATGAGCATCTCAAAAAATCAGCTTTTATTAATGTGTTGCTATTGTATTTACAAAAGCTCCGATTTTTTAAAAAAAGTTAGTTACTACAGCTAATAAAATCTAGAAAAATGTCATTTTGAGCATGTGATAATATGAAATGTAATAAACAGTAAATATGATATTTTTTTAAACAATAAAGTGAATCAAAGATTTTTGGATCATTTGCAATACTAAAGTTACTAATTCTATTAAAATGCTTTTATACAATTTAATTGAACTTGTACAAGCATGTGGTGCTTCGCTGTTCAAGAAATTATGTTCTGACATGATGTATTGCAGATTTCATTTTCATTTTTATTTTTTAAAAAAAATATTCATTTTAATTTTTAATGTACAATATTTAACTGAAAATACTGAAAATGAAAGCATAAAACATGAACACATACCTTCTGTTGTATAAATATATTAGCTTCCTTGATATGTATGTGTTAAATTATTTATTAAGCAAATGTATTAGGGAAATTTTTGTAGTTTAATAATTCTTTCTGTTCACATAAATTGATCTTATTTTCTAAACTAGTAATGTAAATGTTTTGTTCTGTAACCTCTTAAAATGTTACTTGTAATTTCAAGAAATCCTGTTACTAATATGCAAATTTTCTTTTGCTCTCTTTTCTTTCCTTTAGAGAGAGCCTGTTTTAATACTTAAAATGCTTCGGGGAGAATCTTCACTAATATAATTGTCAATTTTGCCATCATGACTCTATTATTTTATGCATTTACTTCTTACCGAGATGGGAATAAAAAAGCCTTAACTTTCAATCAATTTTTTCCAACTGAATGAATGAGGAGAAAGAAATATTTGATTTTTCAT
Source organism: Argiope argentata (assembly GCA_026289955.1). NCBI lineage: Eukaryota > Metazoa > Arthropoda > Arachnida > Araneae > Araneidae > Argiope > Argiope argentata. Next base: position 191,403 of record JAOUZG010048879.1, on the reverse strand, counting down.
ATTTCTTTATTATGAAGATATGCTTTACTGCAATTGCAAAAGTATTGAAACACATATTTGAAAGTTAATGATATAAATGCATTCCATAATTCTTGGGTATGTGCTTTATAGGGACTTAACTATTATAAAATTCAGTTTATGTATACTTATGCTTACTTTGTTATTGCGTGGATTATAAAGACTGGATTTTATTATTAATTACGTTTTTGTGCTATTTATTGCTTTGCACCATTAAAAAAAAAGTAAGCATATTTCTTGCTAACATTTAATTTGATTGAAGTTTAATTACAGATTAATAGCTTTTTTTACTAATTAGATGTTTGAGGTCCCATTTTTCTATTTCTTTAAAAAAAATGATCTTGCTATTATGGTCAATGTGTTGTAGGAAAAAGATATATGTGTTTGGCTGTTTATCTAAAAATCGTCTATTTTAAAGATTGTTTGGACTGAATACTTTTCGCTATTATTTATATCATCTTTGATTTTGAAATTCATTTTATTCTAAGCTGCCTTGCCATTGATGGACCGAAGATGACAATGGATATTAGCAGGTAGATTTAAAACACAAATTTAATCCACGGAAGTTATTTGTGATGCGTAGGAAATAAATAAACAAGAGTTAACATTTTTATATTTAAATTTTACCTATTGAAAAGGAATTCTAGTTTTTTTTTTGTGTTGAAAAAATAATGTTTTCTAAGGAAAATCAAATGGCATATGTGTTAATTTAAAATATGCAGAAATTTGCAAATTTGTGTTAGAAATCAATGTAAGGAATAAGATTAGTTACTTTTCTAAAATATAATTTGGCATATGGTTGAGTTAACTATTATGAGGAAGTATATCTCAATAAATATCTGAAAATAGTTAAAATTTCAGAAAATAAGATTTTTTGTATTATTTGCTTCTTTTTTTACTATTACTCAAAAAAAATCCCCATAATAATTATTATTTCTATTTGTTTATTATTTTTAAGAAGCTTATTTTAAAGTATTTTAAAAAAGAATATAAACTTGTTATAAAATTAAAATATTTTGTATAAAAGGTCACATTTTGTATTGAAAATGCTTTAAAATAATCGTTGTATTTATTATTAGTAATAAAGTTAATCACTTGTTTTGAATTATATTGTTAAATTCTGTTCATATTAAAATTTATAATTTAATATAAAATGCTGAAATTCATAAATCTTCAAACACTTATCAGGTATAGTTTTTCATTCTGTCTATGGGTGAAAATATAGATATTAATTCCCTTGGATTTCTTCATGTTTGTGCTTCTAGCAATGTTGATGATATATGGAGAACCTTCTGTGTTTTGTAGTTTATTTTCCTTAATTTTTTTTATTATACTTCTCCAAGTAGCAGTTTATTGATGATTTTGCCAAATTGAAACCGTTTTATCATCAATGAATATATGTTTATAAAATAAGCTTGATACAATTAAGTTCCTTTTATAAGCAACCATGATTTTAAAAAAATGAGGAATATCCAGAAATTTTTCCTGCATGGCTATAAAAAGAGAGTGAAGTAGAATCCAGTTGAATAATTTTTATTTAAAAAAAATTCTTATCAGATATGCTTTTGTCATTTGCTATCTTTTTTGTTTGTAAAGTATTATTTCCTTGCTCTATCATAGACATACAGATTAATAAAAGAGAAGCACTTATCAGTTTGTAGAATTTGTTCCATGTGTGAAAAGGTTCTCTTGATTTTTATTTGCTAAAGGTTATCAATGTTTACTTTTGTCTTTAATTATGTGTAGCTAATTATTGTTTGGAAAGTATAAGCTGTTAAACCCTAATATTTTCTTTCATTGACTTTTGTAAACTTATATAAAATACGAATATATTCTAAATGGAATATGAATTTATTCTGTGGTGTTATTAGAATTCAAAGTCTTTTTTCCCCTTTGAACCAAAAGAATGATATATCTGAGTTGTGGTAGGTAAAAAAAAAATGCCTTTTATTATAAAAATTAAAAAAAAAAAGAATTTTATAAGTTTTAATTGATTTTTTCTTTGAAATGCAATTTTCTAATAAAAATAATACTTAATAGATAATTTGTAATAATTTATTTGATGCTACTTCTAAAATATTACTTTATACTCTATTAATATAAAGTGTACTATCTTTTAGTGGAATTTAATCATTAAATATTACTAGCATTTAAGCTTGGAAAATTTTTAGAGCCCAATTATTTAAAATTGTGTGTCTTTAAGTTATTTTAATTTTGAAGGATGTCTTAGCAATAAATAATTGATTTATGTACTCACTACAACTAAATTATTAATTAGAGTGTTTTTTCAAAAAAAAAAAATAATCCTTGAAATGTTTCAGTTAATTAAAATTGGTTATCAAGTTTTGTAGAGCTGCTGTAATTAAAGATATGTGGAAAATCCATATCCAAGGTCTTTGTTCAAAATATCTTAAATTAAAATATCTGGCAAAAATTATTAAAGAATTTCAAGAATTCTTTTAAAGTTTCTTGAAAGATCTTTTTATATATCCTCATTAATGTCTTTAATTTTTCAAATCTGAAACACTAACATGGAATATGAGTTATCCATCTTTAATCTATTAGTTATATATTGAATGTTCATTTTTTTTACACAAGGTATTTTGAACTTAAACATTGAGAATATATGAAAGATAGTACTGTATCAGGAAACGTGGTCTGCAATAGGAAATAAAGCATTTATTTTATAACTAAAAAACTTCTAAATAATAAATTTTTTTTGTCATGTTACCATTTTGTATTTTAAATCTTTATACAAAGAAGCTTGCTAAAAAAAAGTATTGTATTATATGTAATAATTTGAATAAAAACTGTATATTTCTACCACACTATAGCAAAATGTTGATTTATATGGAAAGTCAACTTCAATAATTTTTTTTAAAACTAAACAAATGATATAAGTAGATTGTTTTTAAAATAAGTGAAATATGTGCATAAAACAAATGCACTGGCACTGCTATCTTTTTAAAATATATACATTGTGAAGTTTCTACTTCTTTTTGAATATTATAATTTGTTTAATGTCTCAATATCCATTATTTTATTATTGAATGTAAAGTTAGTTGTGCCACAAGAATTCCACAGCCCGTGAAATAGTTTTATGGAATTATCTTATAAGTGGATTATCTTTCAGGTGATTTACCATATTATATTTTGGGAATTTGCTTTACATGTGTCAAAAATTTCAATTACATTTCAAAAGTTAATTTAAATTCATATATCTAATGATATATTAAATAAGTTACTAGAGAGTAAATAATGTTAGCTTTTTTTTCAGGTGATTCTTCCAATATTACTTCTACAAAACCTGCTTCAGATGCTTCATCTTCAGTACATTCGAATGCAACGAAACCTGATATTTCATCATCTGCTAATCATGTTATTGATGCAGATGATGCTAAATTTAATGAAAAGCCTCTAACTATGAATGAAGATAAAAATCTTAATGCTGTTGTGGAATCACATCCTGATAATACCCATAATGATTCTTCAACTAAAATGAATAAAAATAAAATGAATGAAAAAGCAGCTGATACATATTCACAAGAGGCAAATTCTTATACTGTCATCTCACCAAAGCCTAGCAAAATAGTTCCTCAATCAAATGTTATAAACTCACCAAATCCTAATAAAGATGTTAAATTGGGCTCTGGTTTGAATGAAAGCCAAACAGGTTTCCGACGACCAGGTTGTTTCCAAGCTGTTCCAATGAACATTCCAAGTGTACATTCTGTTGCTCGTAAAATCGAACCAGTTATAAATGATAAAAAGGAAGTTTCTGAAATGAAAAAGAATGACATTTGTGCTAACAGTACAACTGAGCATTTGGCACTTGATGCATATAATACAAGGATGAAGCCTTCTCAGATGGAATCTGAGATTAAACAGGCACGCTCAATTACCAATACACCAAATCCATCTGGTTCCAATTCTGAAAATAAAAAGACTCCCGGTTATGTTGGTGGTATTATCAGTAACTTAAACAAATCATTAAATGCACAAAATAAAGAATTAGAATTGGATCAGAAATCAAATCCTAGAAAAATTATTTCAGAGCAGCAAGCTTTGGACAGAGTCAAAATTGAAAACAACAAACTAGAAAAGCCCCCACCTAAGCCTGTTACTAAACCTGGCTATCCAGTTCAGGTATTAACTAACGCTGGATTGCAATCTGATAGAACAATTGATCGTCCACCAGATTTGCCCAAGAAAGACAGAACTGCTGTAACTATGAGAAATATCATTCCAGTATCTGAAAATATAGTTAATTCATCTGCACCACAAAATTTTAATAAAAGTTATCCTCCTGAAATTCATAAAGCTAATGCTGAAAGAAATCTAAAATTCTCAGATAGGCCTAGAAAAGTAATGGAGGATACAGTTAATGTTTCTGAGCAATCAAAATCTTTGAATCCACAAAATAAAATAACTACAGAGAATAATAAAAATATGAAAATTACTCAACACATCTCAAAAGACTATGTTACAAATAATCAGACTAAACAAATGCAACATACTATTGAAAATAAAGCTTATACTAGTCATTCTTCATGTAATCAATCGGAAAATAGTAAAATATCCACAGATAAAAGATTTCAAAGAGTTTTACCTCCAATCGATGCTACTTTCCAACTCAAACCCTGCAATACAAGGAGAAGTCCTAGTAATTTTGACCAGACTTTAGAGGATAGTGGTAATCAAGTCACTGATAATCAAATTAACACATCTAACAAAGATGCTACTAAAATTTCTGGGCTTTCAGCACAACCAAAAACTTCTTCAGCTTCCTCCAAACAAGATTCAAATGAACCTCCAACAATTCCACCAAAGCGCTCATCTATGGGCATCAATTTTGGATTAAATGATTTGCCACCGAAAGCTATAAAACACGATAACAATTCAGAAAGAAATATCTCTGGTAGACAATTAGAAAGGACAAATTCATTGAGTGAGAATGAACAAGTAAATGATATAAATGAAATGAATAAAGTTTCAAAGCTGCATGTAGATATAGTTCAAGCCAAAGATGTTAACAATGAAAAAAATGAACTGTTGCAGAAAGGAAATATGCCTGACTTACTCAGTCGAATTGTGGATGATGACAAGAACGAATTAATTATTCTTGAGCAGTCAAATAGAGTATTAAAAAGTGTCAAAAGTGAAGAAGATGAGCTTTCTAAAGATAATTTTTCTTTTAATAAAGAAGAAAGTGAAAAAGATAATATTCCAGATTCTCCAAAATCTCCAAAGCGCCAATCTTGGTTTTTTGGCACACATAAAAATTCTATGGTTGTAAGTATACATTTGTTATTAAAAGTATTTATCTGTTTTAATTTATCATTAAATATTCAGTTTTGTGTTGTTGCATAATTTTTATACAAAAATTTAAATATATCGACACTGTTAAAATTCTTATATAACCATTTATATAAATTTTACACAACTTTTGTTTTTCTGTTATGCATTTAAATACATTGAATTTTGGCATCAAAATTCATTTATTTCATTTCTTTTAAATAATAGTTTCCTGTGATTTTGTCCAAAAATCCTGAACTTGGATTCTCTATTGAAGGTGGCATTGGTACTCCGAGAAATCCTGGTAAACCTTATGATAGTGTAAGTGATTAATAAATTGAGCTTATGTCTGTTAATTTGAAGATATAATAATATATTGCACATCACTTAATTCTTTAGTATAAATGACAAATTAAAGCATACATATTTGAAACATAATAAAATTATTTATTTCAATTTTCTGAAAAATTAATTCAACAATAATACAATTAAATTTTTACATAATTTTTGCTGTACAGAAAATATTGAAACTTTTTCTAATAAATAAATAAGCTAATTAAATGTTTTTATTTAGGGAATATATGTAGCTCAAGTTTTGGATGATGGACCTGCAAATAATTTATTGAAACCTGGTGATAAAATATTACAGGTAACTTAACTTAACCTTCATTGATTTTTTTATTGTATTTCATCTTTATTCATAGAAATATAATTTTCCTCTGATGAATCTTTTTAAAAAATAGAATTTCTATTCCTATTATAGAAACATTATCGCAAAATTTTCTTTTGTAATAAAAATAATAATAATTTTGCAACTTAATGAAATTTTGTTGTGGGAAATATAATGGGATAATTTCTGTTGTAGTTGAACAAGAAAAATAATATTTTACTAAAGAAAAATTAAAATCATTTGTAATATTAAAAAAATTTAAATGGCAAACCAATTTGGCTTTAATGTGATAATATTATTATAAAATATCAAAATGAATAAATATTTTTGCATCAGAAGTAATCTTGTGCTCTGACAAAAAAATTAATAAAGATTTTGTTTGATTTATTGCTAGTTAATAATACATGTTTATGTTCTTTAATTTAATTATATATAATAAAAAAATTGCAAAATGAAAATAAATAAGTAAATACAAGATTAATTTATATGATGAATAGGGAATTGCTTTATTGTATTGTAACAAACATTTGTTATTGTATGTTTTAAAGTCAAAGTTTTAAAGTATTTTCTTATGACATGTAGTATATAAACCGTGCAATCTTATTCAAGATGATTGAATCTTAAAGATGAGAACATTGAAAAAAAAATTGAAGTCGATTCCTTTAACTATTTAAATCAAAATTTCCTGTAATTTAACCATTTGGATACAAAATTTTTTATGTTTCCTGCCTTTGGACTGCATTGACATGAAAGTTTAGAGAAAAGAATATCCCTTCAGATCTTATTTTCATTATATAAGCATTGTTCTCAATTATAAGTTCTATTTCAAAGCAGTCCTGGGTAGCCAAATAACTGAACTTATAATTCTTTTCATTAGCGAAGAAAACTTTTGGAATATCATTTCTTTTGGAAAATTTAATTGCTAGAAATAAATAAGGAAATAAACCTGTATAAGTAATGATAAGAAAGTGAAATTCAACTTAAAGTATGAGAAATTTAAATAAAATATTTTAAATTAATTTTTTTATTATTTCAATTTTTTATTATTCTATAATAGATTATTGTTGAAACATTTGAAAAAAGAAAAAGGTTGTTTAATTTTTGTGGCCTCTAATTTTTTAAAAACATGAATTTACTAGGAAGTATGGCTCATCACTTAAGAAACTGTGATTTAAATTCTTAACTTCTCAATGAAGATAATTTTTGATTTTAGTAACTTAAAAGTGGGCTTTGATCTTAAGTAATACTCCTTTATTGTTATCAATAATTGTTACTTCATTTTTATAAGTTGTAAATATTTTTATTTCATAGGTTGATGGGAAGGATTTTACTCAGCTGGACCATAATAAAGCTCTTGCACTTTTACAAGAAAGTGGTGCGACTGTATCATTGATGGTTTCTAGACAGTAAGAAAAGTTGTTGTATGTGATATTGTATCATGTTACTGGATACACTAATAAAAAGAAAGTAACAAAAATTTAAGATAAGTTCAATTTTGAAATGTGTCTATGCAAACAAATGCTGCAAAGAAAGAAAAAATTGTTTAAATGGTATGGTTTAAATTTTTAGGAAAATGGGATCTGATTTTACTCATTAATACTTTTATGTGCATTTTCATTGTACTTCCATTTTTTTTATCTTGCATCTCATATAATGCTATAATTCAATGATCAGCTGTTATCATTTTACTATTTATTATAAAATTAAGAAATATATATGCATTAAATGTTTCTATGTCACAAAGGATATAGAGCATTTTTTAAATATTCAATGAAATTGATTTAATAATTTCCATTTTGATTGTTTTTTAATGAGAGTCATCAAGTGAAAATATTATTTATTATTAAAAATTGTTTTTAGTATATTGACCATTCCTTCTGCACTTGTTTTGCTGAAAGAAATTACTATGTGACAGACAAAGAGTGTTTACTTGTGAATAAACATACTACAATGAAAACTTAAAGATCCCTTATGAAATACAAAACAATATTTCTGAAAAAAAAGAAAAGAAAAGAAAACTGGTACAGCTTGTTTTCATGATTTTGAATGTCAAATCATTTTATATTTGTTAGATAGAGCTTTTTTCATATGTGCGAAATTATTGTGATCTATAAATTTTTTCTTGTGTAAATAAATTTATAAGTAGAGTGAGGTAGATAGCTCTAAACTATTGAAATGTTGTCTCAATGTTTAGAAAAGTGCAGCATTTTATTTCATCTGAAAAAAAAAGAATAGTCTTTCATTAAATTTGCTTTGCTTTTTGATTTATTGAATTGCATGAATGTCTTTTATTGTAAAATTTTAAAGTTGGTGTGCAGTATGTTTGGTGCTAATACAATAGGAAGTTTTTGAACTGTAAATATTTATATAAATAAACATATATACATAAAATATATATTTGTAATGAGAGATTTGTAGTTTTGATTGTTGATACAACTTAAGATATTAGTATTAATGCTAAATATACATTTTTTTAGAAACAAATGTAAGCAGTGTTTGCTATGTCTTGACTGGTAAGGTTGCTCAAAAATATGTGGCAAAGTGTCTATGAAAACAATCTCTTCATAATTTCTACTAATATTCAATATTAAATGTTTTGTAGAAACGCTAGTATAAAACCCATTTTTGAATTCTTATTGTTCTTTGTAGAATTTTCCTGTACTGACTTTAACAAAAAAATGTTAAACCAAATAATTATTAAAATTTTAAGTGATATTACTTTTTTGTGTATAAGAATTTCAAAGAAAAAAATTGATGCATTGTGAATTGTACTTAAGTAGATTCCTTTGATGGTAGTTTCTATAAAATTTAGATCTTTATTTAGATATCTTTATAATAGGAATGATTTCAATAGATTTACATGCATTGCCTTGAGTCAGTTTCCTATATTCCTTTGCAGATATAGAACTTTAAAAAATGTTGTTTAATTCTTGATAATGATGGAATTTTCTCAGAAAGCTTTTCAACTTAAATGAAATTTAAAAATTGTTAACTTTTTTTGACGGAAATATGATTGTTAAATGTTTTGAGCTATTGTAAGATTAAAATTTTAATACTTTTCTCCCTGTTGGTGTCATATAAACTTGTTACTCACAGAAGACATATTTATTCATTAAAAATTTTTTGAGAGATTTAATAATTTATAGAATGAATATATATGTAGAAAATATAATGCATTGAAGTTTGAAGATATACAATTACTAATGTATATATCTATTGGAACCCAAGAACTAAAGCAACGAATGTGAATGCATCATAATATTGTATTGATATAAAATTGCTTTTCACTGTGCCAAAAAACTTGTAATTAATTTCAATGAGTCAGTGTCTATAAAATTTGACACTAAAAGTTTAAAGTGGATTACAATGATAAAATCTAATAAATGTGAGAACACTTTTTTAGATTCAATTCATTCATTATGTATTTGAACGACTGATTATAGAAATTCATTATATAATTTTCTTAATAATTGTACATGGGTATAAAATTTCGTGTTATGCAGTAAGAAAATGATATTGAGTATTTATACAGGGTTTCTATTTTGATTGTGATCCAGTAGTAAATTTCTGAAATTCTTCCATTCTAAAAGAATGTTTTGAGCAACGTTAAGAATTGGATTTTGTGTTGTTTTGTTGAAAAAAATTATGTCACTTCATATACATCCTTTGAGTAAAATATTCTTAACATGTAAAATTAAAAAAATAATAATAATAAAAATATTTTTAGTGTAAACAAAACAAACATTGGCTGAGTAACGAAGTTTTGGATATTTCTATTCTAAATTATTTCTTTCAATGCCATCTCTCAGACTATTAATGAGAGGCACTAACTCAATGCAGTGGTTGACTGGCTTAAAATAATAACTCACAATTTTCTCAACTATAGTTGCAATTTTTTTTTTAATTATGCCATTTCACTTAGTACTTACAATGGTTAATGGAATTGAGAGATTGTAAAAAAAATGTAGATATTTTAATTTTTTTCAACATCATATTTATTGAGTCAAATGTTAGTTTAAAAGTTGACTATTGGATCATGATTAGAATGGACACCTCACAGATTGTGTGAATGTTTTGCTCCTACTAAATTGAATATGAATCCTCACATAGATTATAATAATTGATAGCACTGCTATATTGTCTTTATAAAGGACCAAATAATTGTTTTAAGAAATTTTTCTTATTAGTTATTTCTATGCAACTTCTGATTGTATTTACTTGCAAATGGTTATTTCATATCTATCAAAATAATTGATTTTTACCTATGTTCTACTATTTTTTGCATTTTTATTAATTTTGTTATTATATCCAAAGAAATAATATTTATCCAAAAATCAAAAAGTGTAATAATGAGAATTTATTTAAGAAATGGAATGAAATGTAATGCATATACAACACTAATAAAACTTTTTTTATGTAAAAATTAAAGCTTAAACACTTTACAGAAGATCATAAATTTATCTGTGTGCATAGTAAAATTCAGGAAGTAAATAAAAAAAAGGGGGTATTTAAAAAAGTTATTGAAAATATTATTAATTTTTTATTTTAATTAAAATTAATAAAAATTTTGTTGGTAAAACATGCTGTATCCAGCTGAGCTACATCTGTGTAAAATATAATTAAACTACTGTTTTAGAATATAAAATAATTGCTGATTTAAATTTGATTAAAAATTCTGGTTTTAATTTATTTTGTGAGGAAATTCTTTTGAACAATTGCATTAATAGCATATTTAAGTGATGAAAATGGCACAATTTACTTTCCTCTTTTATGATGAAAGTCAATTAGATGTAGTTTAATATCAATCTAGTAGTAATTGCACATTTTATTACTATCTGATGATGAAACATATCATTAATCTTTAGAGTTTGTGAATAAATTTTTACGTTACTTATTAGCAATCTTTGTCAGCAATGAAAGCAAATTTTATGTAAAGTTATCTTTGCTGAGAGATCTATTTCTTAAAACTTGTGTCCATCGTAATCAGCATATTCTAGATTATGGATGTCACTTGATAATCAAAATGGCAGATTCATCCAAAAACTATATTCAATGTTAAAACTGCATTGAGATTTTTAAAATAAAAAAATAGAATTCTGTTTATATTATGCAATACAAATAAATTTTATTAATAAGAATGCCAATGAGAAACTAAATTAAATTTTGTAATTTGAAGAATCAAAAAACTAAATGTGTGTTTTTCTCACATGTGCACATAAGAAACTGTCTTTTTTGTAATAATTAATAGCTGTGTGATTATTCAAATGAACAACTTTTGAAAATTGATAATGTTACTTGTATAGCAGCTCTCGGCATTACATTTTAAAGAAAGTTGGCAAGGAGTGTGTTGATTGTTATGAAGTTTAATCATTTATTTATTACCCCATGCTGTGTTTCATTAGAAATATCAATCTCATCATGATTTTTTGTATTGTTGTCATGTATATATGATCATTATATTAGGTTGTGCCATTTTGGTTTCTAACTTTTTTAATTTATATTTTAAATAGTCAGACTTTGTTTTAATTACAAAAATAGCTTGAAGTGTTTAGCTTAGTATTTGTTGTCATAGAGCAATTCTTTTATTGTACAGTCATTTCATAAATTGTTAACGTTCTAACATTTGAAAGTCTAGAATGTACAGATAATGTATACACTTAATAAATCTATAAGATGTAGAAATGTTTTATGCCCTTGTTAAAAATAACTTCGTTTGTTAAGTTTCTGAAATGTTTGTATATTTTGTCATTCCATGAAGGCTGAAGTTGTTTCATTTTAGAAACATCTTTCTAGCTTATTGTCTAATCAGGATACATAGCTTTTTTTTGGCATTTATTTTTTATGAATTTTATTATTTATTTTTGATTTTATATATTCATTTTTTTCTCCTTTATAATAAGTAAATTTTTTTTAACTACTTACACAATATACTACTTGAAGCATGTGTTCATTCCTGGATTTTATTCTTGATGTTTTCCTTTTATTGGTATTGGTGCAATTTATTTATATAAAATCAAAAATTTACTTCTACTTTTGTCTTATTCATTTCATATGTTGTTTCTTTGACTTATACTGACATCTATTCAGATCAAGCAAATTTAATAATTTCTTTATTCCATAGTGAAAGCAAATTTTAAGTACTGATGTAATATTTTTGAAACCTCCCATCACTAAGAATTTTTCCACTATTATAAATAATAGATACATTTTTCTTATAATTATTTTCTGCATTTTTAATCTTTAAGTCATTTTTCTCAAATGCCCTACCACAACAGCTCAGATACAGAAACAAAATAAATTGTAATGAATTGATTAACTTAGAACTAAGTTTAAAATAATGTATTGTCATTTAAAACACAAAAGTATGCAAAATTTTAATCTTCTATACATCAGGAAATTAGTGAAAATTTTATAATTTCAAAATATGAAATATGTTATTTTAAAAATTCTAAAACAGACATTAAAATTGTATGAAATGCCAACAGACATGACACATGGAGTCACACCATTAACATACCAAAGGAATAATTATTATATTGAAGATGCACAATTTGCTCATGTTGTAAATTTTATCAGAGATTGGTAATCAGCAGGTTCTCTGAGGATATTGGTGATACTTAATTCCATTTAAGTAATTCAGGTATATTTTCATGTCCACAATTCTTCCAAATTGTGAGGCATTAAAAAGTAGTAGGATTTTAATTGTCTTTTGTAAGTTATTTTCATTGGATAGATGTATTAATCTTTCTAATAGAGACCCGTAACATTAAATTATTGCACAATTAGATTAACAGCAGATTTAAGCTTTTATCTTCTGAATTCTGTGGTACTGCAACTTCACTTTTTTTAATTTGTCTTGTAAATTGCACAAATTGTTAAAATAATTCTTTAGTTCTCACCAATAATAATGAAAATAAATACACAATTAAATATTCAATGCCATGATGAAAAGGGTTTAAACTTTAGGATAAATATTGTTGGTCATTAAACAATAAAATATTTTTTTTAAAAAAAAATACTAAAATTCAGCAAATGTTTGCAAATTTATTGAATTGGTATCATTAAAAGAAACAATTTTTTAAAGCTTTGAAATATTTAGAGACAATTTTCGTGAAATAATACTTTAGAAATTTAATTTAATTACTGCCCCCCCCCCCCCCCCCGTTAGAATTCAATTTTTTTTTTTAAGTACATATTTCCACTCTCCAAGACACAAATGTGCCAAATTTGTTATTTGCAAGTTAATGGTATGGCCTGCAAAACAAAAATACACTTACATTCTTATTAGTTGATAAAGTAACATCATAATATGGGCATTAACAAATGTAGTTCAGTTATATTAATGCCTTGTTTTAAAACAAAACTATTTTTGGGTTGGATTACTTTTCAAAATCTTCTTCTAGTATATCTAAATATTCTTGTCTAAATTTTACTTATTTATCGAAAACAATATATTCTTTTCATTTCAAACAGCATTTAACTTGCTTTTAAAGAGAAATTAAAAAAAAAATATGAGTTCCATTTTGCTCAACATTGCATATACACGAAAATAAATCATTTGGTTTATGGAGTATATTAAATTGTCGAATTTTTAAACTTTTCATGAAAAATAAATTCTACAGAAATTTGCTTGATTACAATAATAAAATGCACATAAACATAATTCCAGTTACTTAAACAACAACAAATCATTGTAAAAAGTACCAGCTTTATTTCACAATATTTTTTTTACAATAATTAATGATGCATCTATAAAACATTCACAGCATGACTTAGACAAGAAATATGGAATTACAAAGATAAAAACAAAGTCATGTAAAATATAATATTTTTTTTCCTCTAAACAGTATAAATACTATGATTTCTGTTATGAAATTTTTTGAGCTCCCAGTTTTTTTGGCTGCCTTTGTTGAATTCCTTGTTGTCTTTGTTGCATTCTCAATTTGCGTTTCTCTTCACGAGCTAGACGATTTGCTTCTTGTTTACTTAGTTGAGATTCTGAAGCACTCTCTGATTCAATTTCTAAATAATAATAACAATAACACAATATAAAGGCTTGCTTCTAATGTCCTTTTAAGGTTAGTAATAATATGAAATTTACTTAAAAATACATTTAAAATGGTGGCAGTGATCTCCAAAACTTTTTTGCATACTCTAATAAAAGTGATATCCTCAAGAATGCCCTGCATACATTTGGAATACAAAATTAGGAAATAATAATTTTTGGCCATTAATCTCTAAGAAGCAGTTAATAGTATCTGAAAAGCAAACTTATGGTTCAGATACATTTCTTTCAAACAAAGATTTGACACAAAACTACACTTGTAGTCACTTAATTTATAATATATTTAAGTTATTACATTTATATGTTTTTGAAAATACAGACTGACAAAGACTTCACTCGTAGATGGATTCGTCTCAAAATTTGACAAATGTCTACACTATAGATGATAAGTCTGTGCAATAAATATTATTAATCTAGTTTTTTTTAATTTTTTAATTTATTTATTTTAGCTACAATATTAGCTATACTTGAACAGCCAGATAGATCTCCACTGAACGGATTTTGCTCAAAATTTGATAGAAAAAAACTTAGGGAGATCAAAAACATAGAAATTTGTCAAAATATCATTTCGAATTTGACAATTACTATATTTCTCAATACTACATATACAAGAAAGTTTTTTTTAACACTTTAACTTTAAAAGAAACGTTTATCCATTTGAAATATATTTTATCTCAAAATATTAAATATTTTCAATAACAAAGACCTACAGTCATAACAATTTCCGTAAACAAAATAAAAATTGAAATTCTTTTTTATTTTATTTTTTATATTGTGGTGCATATCAATAATGAATTACTAATGGTATAAGAGTGAAATATATATTAACTTATGTTGACATCGAAGCTCCATGTAGACTTTTAAAATGTGTCATATCCACAACATTATTATTATATATATTTTTTATAATTCATTCATATTTAATTGTTTTGGAATGAAAATTCTTGAAATTTGGCATTCTTAAAAACACTACCATTTGTTTTTACCTTGTCATATAAGAAGTATAAATAAAGTATTGTAACTAATCAAAATCTTAAATTTTATTATATCTGCCTGCTCAAACCTTCCTACATCTAAAAAGCACATTTTTGCCTGTCTGTCTGTGAATGCACTAGTTCAAAAATGTTTTATAGCTATATAAATGAAATTTTGTATATGAAACTATTACTAAATTTGTAGATTTCTGTCAAAATTTTAGAAAAACTTATCAAGAGAAAATCTGTCTTTTCAATTTCCCAAATATAAGATAACACCGTAATTACAAAAATAAGAGAACTAGATGGATATTATTTGGTACATTGATTTAGCATCTAAAATGTATATACCTTACAAATTTAAAACCAATTCTGTCAGGAGGGCGATTATATGCGAGTTTATACTTTTACAAGCATAGAAATGGGATAACTGAAAAACGCAATGAATTAAATATATGAAATTCGGGATGTGACAAATTTTAACTTCGATCTGTTGGGAAAGTTGTGTCTAGAATACAAATTTGATTTTCGGGATTAAACAAAAAACATTAAGGACCACACAATAAGATTCAGTAAATGATAGATTTATATTGAATAATACATAACTATTTTTTGCCAATGACATGTAAAGTCTTTATGGCTTTATTTAAATTTTATGTGCAAGGATGGGCATAATATATTTCTAAGAAACCAAACAAGATAGTTTTCATTCATTTTGTTAATTTTGAGAAAAACATTGTTGATATTTGATATTCTTTTGACTGTTGCCATTTATTTAATGAATGGCAACAATCATAAGAATATATATGTTAATTATATATATGTTAATATTTATTTTTAGAATAATAAACTGTAAAAACAATACTTACTTTTAGTTACCCCACTCGATTCCCATGAATCCCAATTATCTGTATCCCAATCTCCACTTTCAGTGGTAGAAGGTAATTCTTGTCTAACCTTACTAGTTTTCTTTTGAAATGAATTGAAAGGATCATCATCTTGTTGTTCAGGAAAATAACTTCTTAGCTTCTCGGTATTCTAAGGGGGGGGGAAATGCAATAAAAAAATGTTAAAACTATTTCAGCTTTAGGAAGCTCACATGTATAGATAAGTTGGTTAAAAAAATTGTAATTGGTAAAAGTAAATTTGAAACCCTCACTTTTATTGAAAATGAAATTAAAAATTATTTTAATATATATTAAAAAACTCACACACATATAAATTGAAGTTTATTATATGTAAAGCCTTTTTACTATGGCACAAGAAAATTGTTAAGCAAACAACAACAACAAAAAACAATGAAGCTGTTTTTTTTAATGCATCAAAACATCACTATTTCGAGAGCGAAGATGCGTTTCTCTGGCAAACAATATACTTAGATCTATTAAATTTGTATACACAAGATAGATTAAGTTCTGTTTGAGTCTGTAGGCAATGTATATTTTCTTTCCTAATTTCTCATCTAAAATTAAAAATCATATTTTTTAATTGTTTTGACATTAATTACTATAATAATTTTTGACTATCAAGCATTTCAAGTAACCTCAAGTTTCAATTTAAAAATGATTAAATAAAATGCCATCATTTTTTAATATAATCAAAATATTTTAACTCAAGATAATACATCTGAAAGTCAAATTGTTGTTTGTAAAACAAATGGAAGCATTCTGGTCCGAAATCAAATTTGTATATTTTGTAATTCATTCTATACATAACATAAAAGCCTGCACATGCAAATACTTGAATACCCAAAGTATGTTACCATTAAATGTGCAATATTTTTTTAGCATAGTAGTTTTAAAAAAACAAAAACATGGAAGAATGTTAACTTTTTTTAGAATTAACTGCATTAAAAAGTAGTCTACGATGCAGCAGACTGCAACTGATATTGAATAACATTTTAACAACTGAACTGTATTTAATAAATTCATAGTCGGTTTCTTATTGGTAATCTTCATACAGTGAAGACAATATTAAGGAAAATTTTATACACTTTAACTAGCTTTGTCAAAGATTTAGATGAACTGCTAAGTATTTTATGAAATAATCAATTTTTCAATTTATTTCTAGAAAAAAAAATGTAATAAAAATTCAAAATACTTGCAGCAGCTTTAAAATAAAAGTTACCTAAATGTTAGTTTGAAAAAAAAAAAAAAAAAAAAACTCACTTTAGCAACATTAGGATCAGTCTCAAGACTTTCCCATTCATCTTCCCATCCAGCATTATCATTCAGCTGTTCCATACTAGATGGTGAAGAAGCCATATTTGTTCCAACACTTTCTTCTGATAACTGGATTGAAAAATAAAAGAATAAATAATCATTTAAAAATTACTGCATGAATTTCAAATAAACAAAGTGGATTTTTTTTTCATTCTTATAAGAAAATAAGCTCTAATATTAATTTCCTAATCATTTTCTGAATACAAATATAGTTATTTTAAATTTTGTACTTTGAGAGAATTGCCGAAATATAATGATATGAATTATATTTTTAACTAATTCATAGAGGGTTTGTTATTTTTTATTATTATTTCAGAGCATAATAGTTAAGTTAAATTAGAGTTCCATTTGTTATTACTATCTAAATCATAATCTATCTCTATATATATTGTATTCAATACCCATTTCTTTGTTTGGATCTTATATAACGCCACATTTCATGACAGAATTGAGCAAAATTTGTTCCCACAGTATGAAAAGATTAACTGCGCTATTAAAATATTACCACTCTTTTCTGAAGGGAATAAGGGGAAGGGGTTAAATGATTTCAAATGTTTCTGACAACTAAACTTCATAACATTTCTTCACACAAAAATTATCTTTAGCCCAACTTAATAATTATATAAGAATTTTTCAATGACAAATTTTATTCTTGTACATTTTTTTTATTATTTTCAATCAGTTTTTCAAAATTAAGTTAAATACAAGTTCTAACAATTTTTTCCCATTGAAAAAAATTAAAGTTATTTTACTCTTCAATTACATCTTCACATGTGAAGTTTTGCACAAGCATTCCTTACACCTTTGCTTTTTTTTTTTCTTAATAAATTTTAATATACTAGCTCAGTAATTTATTTTCAAATGCTGTCACTTAAAATTCTTACAATTTCTTTTATTTAATCATGTTATATTTTAAGACTTTTATTTTTTTTGTCGTTGGTTTGTTTGTTTGAGCTCAGTTAGTAAAATTTTATTTTTTACATTTGTCAATTTTATCGAATTGTTATATATTTTACAATGCTTGTTGCATAGTCGAATTTTACAAAAAGAAATTGTCATCTTTTAGTTCTGATAATATACAGAGCCTCTTTTTAAATTATTAGCATTTAGGTGGGGGGGGGGGTTCTCTTTCTCTGTTAAAAAATACTCAAAATTCAAATACTGAACAATTGATTTAACATTTAAAAAATGAATAACACATCTCCTAAAGCATTATGGGTGAGAATGTAAGTTACAAAAATCTGAAATAATAATAATATTACCACAGAAAATAAGTAATGAAAATATTTTTTTAAAAAAATGTATATTTTTACATGCATTTCAGAATTTTATTTAGTGCACATTGCCTCATGAAAACTATTTACTTGAATGTATCTAAATTCTGTAATTATCTTTTAAATAGCCATTAATAAAAAGAGATATATGTGAATTACCAGATCAAATATTAAATCAAGGAAGCCTTAAATAATTAATATGGAACTTTTTAAGTCTATCTTATTGTAAAATTGCTATTCCCTTAAGTTAATATTTAATTTTCAAAAGTTTAGTCTCAATTTAGAAACTTTATACTTTTATGTAGCCAAGTTTTATAGAAGAAACTCCAAGCAATCTTTACAAATATGTGACAAACACGGAGAACAAGAATACTTGTTTATCCAAAATCCTTTATATTAATTAATAAATTAGAATTTAAATGAGAGCTGAAGTTTTTAAAACATCTTAAGAGGAACAACATAAGAATTCAAAAACTGTATACATTATATGTATTTTACTTTGAGAAATATGAGAAAAGTACCTACATATTATATAAATACAGTCCAAGGTAAATGTTTATCCTATGATAATATTCTAATAATTTAACTATGTGGTATTAGCACAAAATTATTTGCTTGAGAGCAACACAAGGTTTATTATGAGATGGACTTCATGATTTTAATTCATAGGTCATTTTTTTATTATAGTTAGATTGGCAGGATGACATCTGAGCTTGCATTATGCTTTTCCAAAAACATATTTCACAATGTTGGGATATTTTATGCTAGAAATTATTACAATACATAAGGTTTTAATAAAATAGAAAAAAATAAATGTGCAGTTAAATTTTATTCATCATACCACTATCCATTTATTAAAAACAATGTTTCAAAATATTACTCATTAGAGCAAAAAACGACGATGTGTGATTATTGATCAAATATAAATGTGAAATTTGTGACATTTGGCAATTTTAAATAAGTTAAAAATATTTTCAAGGCACCTAACTATGTACATTATATTGTATTATAATTTCCTATATATTTTAAAACATCTTACACAAATGAAGAAATATTTTGTATAATATTAAAAGGATTTTATGATTTCCAAGAATAATACATTAAAATTATTTCAAAACTAGTTCATCTTAATTTCACATTATATTTCTCTTCTTAAAGCATAAAAGTAAGATTTCAGTATTTATGGGATCTACGCATAAATCATTTATCAGCTAGGCAGTCAATGATACCTTGAAAGAACATGCACATGATTAAAAGAAATAGATTTCAATCATTCATTACGTAAATACAATGGGAAGAATAAAAATCCCTTAGTGTCAAATATATCAAATATAGAAAAATCATGACAATAAATAAAAAAAATTGTAATTATTTCTTTCAAAAGAAAGTAATTTTGCCAATGACACAATACTGTTATAAATTAAAAAAATAAATATTTTGTTTTAAAAATAATGCTGCCATTTTATCATTTACTATAAATATAAATAAGTTTTATTCTATTAATAAAAATGATATATAAAAATGTTAAAATTTTGGTAAAATCTTTTTAAATGAAAAGTATACACTAAAATAATTTTAATTCCTCCCCCATCATCCCCCCAAGAAGTTAGGAAACCTAAAACACATACATACATACACACACAATTGAATTTTTCCTTTGAAAAGGGAAAAGAATGCTTAAAATTCATATCTGGTAATATCAGATATTTCCCCAAAAGATAAAAGTAGAAGTAAAGAGTACAATTTTAATACCTCTTCTTGAGCATCACCCCAATCATCATTCCATGAATCAACATCTCTCTTATTATCTTCTGGTTTTTCTAGCTCCTCCAGCTGTTTTTCAGAGCTTCCAACTAAATAAATGTAATAAATTTAAGAGATTGTTTTTTGTCCTTTGCCTTAGTAATGCCTTTGTCCTTTCAGCACAAAGGCATTACTAAAATTGAGCAGTTTTCCTTAAATATTGCAGAAAAAATTGAACACTAATCTCGATTGTTCTCATAAGAAATTAAATTCAAGATATCTTTTAATGTTTACCTTTCAAAACTTAGCCAAGATTAAGAACAGAATTAGCACTTTCTTAAAGCAACTTTCCCATTTGCTGATCAAATAAAGAAGCATTTTCTATTTACAGGAGGTGCAATAGCCTTTAGACTATAATTGGCATACAAAATGTAAAATATTTTATTAGGATCAATTTTGGAAATGTTACAGGAAATTACTTTCTTTGTAGTTTAAATTATCCAAAAGTAAAATCTCATGACTACTTGCGATGTTGGAATATAAGGATTGTGTCTCTCTTTCCAAGTGAGTATATAAAAGTAGGGGGTTGAATTAACTTCACTTCCCAGATTATCTCTAACATGAGGAATAGTATCATTATAGGCAAGGTGTATTAATACTTAATCTTAAGTTTTACCTTTAAACTGTTGTGATGACAATCAATAAACCCCCATCGATATTTAGGCATAGTAAGTAATTTAAACATACTTATTCTTATATACACTTGCCCTAAATACTGCTTTCTAAGAATAAAATATTTTGGGAGTTGTTATCCAAATTTGAAAGATATAATTAGTGAAACTTGAGAGGTTAATGAATATTTATTTTGTTCTTTTAACTTTGCCTCTCTGTCTTTATGAATAATTTTTATATAATTTAAGTTAATATGAGTTTGGCACAGGTTGGCCAGTATTGGTTCTCACACCATAAAAATTATTGATTTATTATGAATTATTAAATCTATCCATCTTAAATAAACTTATTATATATTCCTATAAATACATATGGGATAATAAATACAGCAGATAAGTGAAACTATTTATATGACAAATGAAAACCTTGCAGCATAACTACACAGAAAGAAAAAGACATAACCGTGAGAAGATAAATTGATAAAGAAACAGATGGATAGGAAAAAGTTAGTTTGAAATGCCCATATGAGTCTAAGTTTTATTAGTATACAGATTTCAACCCTAACTTCATACTATAAATATCTGATTTCTTAAGAATCACATTTATAAATGATTATAAAAACATTTTGCTTTTAAAAACTAAAATTAAGATAAATTGGATATAATGTAAAAAAGTGAAACAAAAATAAACTCGTTCTTACCTTTAGTTTCTGATGGAGAAGGAGAAATATTTTGATTTGTAGTTTGGCCAGGGTTTTTGGCAGAACTTTTATAAAACTTGTCTGTAAGGGATGTCACTGCCCAAGATGTCCAACTTGCAGCAATAGAAGCTGGTGTAGTAGATTGCAACTCTTCTTCTACCAAATTTTAAATATATATTTAAAAAACCTCATATATATATATATATATATATATATATATATATATATATATATATATCAACTTTGAAAAATATAAGAGTAAAATATTTTAGCAAACAGATGACAGATGTAAACAAGTTTAAATTTAAAGCACTTTTCTTTAAAGTTCATGGGAAACTTTTAAAAATTATCTTTATGTACAAAAATTTCTTAATATATGTTTTATAGGATTTCAGTAAAATTTAATAAAATACAAACAAATTAATGGTGAATTTTATATGAATTATACATATTAACCTTCAATTTAATCTAACAGCCATATAATGGAATATAATTCTTTTTATAATTTCAGACCACATAATAATAATCATTTATTAAAACAGATGTACTTACCCATTTTTTCAATTAAGCTTGGATCTTCAGAAACTTTTTCCAATTTACTCAAATACCCACCAATTGCTTTAAACGCCTTGAAATAATAATAATAATAAAGCTTCAAATAATGTCACATCATAAATTTTATTACACAATGAAATATTTATTACAAAATAAATAATTTTTCAAATTCTTCTAGAGAAAAAAAAAGATATCTTAAAATAATTCATATTAAAAATTATCCTTTTCATTGTACTTTAAAAATTGGCACAAAGACGAACAAAGACAAAAAATATTAATAGTCATTAATATTTTTTCAGAATCCAATTATTCTGGTAAAATATTTCACAGTAAATTTGGTATCAATTTAAAAAAATAATTAAAAAATGGATTCAACTCTAAATGAATATTTAAAGTTGGTTTATTACCATTTTAAAATATTGAACATGCAAATATGTATATTAATTATGAATGCCAAATCATAAAAAGAGAGTATCAAATTAGAAATAATGCATTTTATAACTAAAAAAAATCCATTGATTATGAAGTTAATTCATAAGAAAAAACTGAATTCACATTCTTAAGAGATTCATAAAGCAGACTGTCACCAGTCACCTGACTAAGACAATGAAAATGGTTACGACAATTTTATTAAGAAAGAAATATTAAAGGAATTTAACATAGATGGAAATTAACCCTCTACTTATTCAAGAGACAGCAAGTTTTTATTATGTGGTGCAACATTATCAGTGATCATCTATTATAAATGAATGAGATATAAATGAATTCACATCTTATATTCATTATTTTGATTATATTCATTGTATTTAGGAGAGGGTGAATATTAGCAAAATATCATAAACTTATTAGCAAGAGAAATAAAGAAAAAAAAGGGAAAAGAATTAAATAAATAATCCAAAGCTGGATATATTCTCAAACAGAATATATCATCGATGAGAGGCCAGTATAACAAGGTACATGAATAATTAGGAAATGATCATGCAAATCTTACTAATAGAGTCTGCCAGAACATTATTAAGCTATAGAATTTTTTTTTTAAAAAAACCTATCTTCATCAAATCACAACTGATAATTAAATAAATGAATAAGCTATTTTCAATTACTGAGATGAGTTATTTTAACCCATCCTACTCTTACAATAAAATTTTAAATTACAGTAAATATTTTCAACATTTACCTGGTCTCTAATGCTTTTTTCTGGATCAATAGTAAAATGGCAAAGTGCAGGTAAGATCTTGGTAGCACAATCATTAATACTATAATAATGCTCTGTGGCTGAGAGTGCTAAAATTGCCGCACTTCTTGCTGGTGGAAATGGATCTCTTAAAGCTCTCAGAAATGCACTAATTAAAATTTTCTTTCTAGTCTAGAAAAAAAAATCATGAATATTATCTATGAATTTGAAACATTTTAAAAATATAAAATGGTAACAATTAAATAGATGAATCAAAAGAAAATTTCAGGAATCAATTATACATACTTGAGGATGCAAATAAGATGCTATTTTCCCAAGGCAGACAGTTGTATTTGTCCTTATTCCACCCTAAAATCGAGCATTATAAAATTATTAGAGAGATTAATAAAATATATAATTATAAGTCTAAAATTTAAGTTTGTAAAATATAAATTTTATGTGCATAGTAAATTGTATGTTTCTCAGCATATAATCTTCATTATGAATTAAATTGCTTGAATTTAGCTTTTAAAACATATTTACCATAAAAATTGTTTGCCATCAATATCAAAAAGCTAGAGTTTCTTTCCTCTTTTAATTTATATTATACAAAATAGTAAAAAAGTATTAAAACTCATGATTTTTTAAAATTTCATGTTTTATTCTTCTCTGAAATTGGAATATATATATATATATATATATATATATATATATATATATATATATTTGGCGTTATGCTTATCATGATAAATATAGCAAATTTGTAAAATTCTATCAAACTCTGAGTGAAGATTTAGAATAAGTCTGTCTGTCTAGTTTTTTAAGTTAGTACAATGATTATAAAAAGAAAATAGATAGATGGATAAAATTTGGTATGCAGATTTAACATCTAAAGTGCAAATGCCTAATAAATTAAGAGTCAATTCCATAAAGGGTTGTCCATCTATTGGGCCAAATTCTCAAGAGAATGCAAACCCAATAACTCAAAAATACAATGATTTAAATAGATGTAATTTGAATCTCTCACTTTAGTGTCAAGTTTTGAATTCAATGGGTAGGAAACGTCTAAAATACAAATTCAATTTTGAAATACTTACTGCAAAATGTTACAAATTAAATCTCCAAGTATTACACATCAGATTCAATAAAAATAAGTGAAATTCAAGCAATAGTATTTCAGAATTATTGTTTGTCAATGACATATAAGGCATTCATAGCTGAAGGTCGGCAATTTTATAAGGAAGGAAAACATAATGTATTTATCATACATGATATCTTCCTTCCTCATAAAATGCAAGTAAATTTTGGGAAGACCAACCCAAATGAATTTATTCTACGAAAATAATAATTTATGAAGCAATTTGATGTTGTTTACATTTTAATGTCCCATTTTAGTGAAACTGAAATCACACTGATAATATGTAAGATCTAATATTTATAAATATTTTTTGAAAATCTTGACATGGAAATTAAAATGGTACTAATACTGAGAATAGTGATTCTCATGTATAAGTGAGAGGTTTATGCAAAGAAATAAGTATACAGATGTGTGTAAAATAAGAAAGAGTAAAAGTTAGCAAAATCTATTGTAATAGAATTATGTTTTTGTTAGAACCAGACCATAAATCATTTTTGATTGAGCATTGTTTTAATAAAGTTAAATCAGATCATTCTCACAATATGAATACAAAATCATGAAAAATTATGAATAAAATCGAAATTGTAATGTATATATTATCAAAAATAAAAATTGTTTTTGTACAAACTATAGACTCTTCACTATAAATAAAACTTATAAAATTCACAATACATAACAAATAAAGTATATACCTGCTCATCCTTTGATTGAAGTCTTGCAAAATGCTTCAGCATCTCTTCATTCAAATTTTGGTAATTTAATTTAGGAGATAAATATAGCATACACTGAAAGCAAATAAAAATTAAGTGTCAAGAATGATTAAAAAGTAAAATGCAATAATTTTAATAGTTAATGTATTTAAATACAGTGCAAAATTCTTACTTTGATTGTCTGGTCTCTAATAGTTGGATTGGTATCAAGAAAACCTTGAGCAACATTTGGAAATATCTGATTATTTATAACAGATGGCTGGATATGATCAATAAATTGTTCTATCTGGAAATGAAAATAACATTTTTGCAAAATCAGCAATGGATTTGGTAAAATCCTCACAACGCAATAACATTTAGGTGTTAAAGGTAAATAATGAAATCAAAATATTTAATAAAATACAGAACAATAACATTCTATAGAAGAATAAAAATCAATCAAGATAATGTAAAGAAAAAAATATTTCATTAAGTTCAAAATACATTAATTGGAAAACTCTTAAAAAATTGAATATCTGAGACTTCTCAAGTGCTTTGGCAGGGATGGGTAAATACATTTCTGTGGATATATACTGATCAAAATGATCCTAAGAGAATCAAATATAATAATGCCTATATTGTTTAATTCAATAAAGGTAAAGAGTTTATAAAATATTTTTTGCTTCTATAAGTATATGCAGTGTATTTCAAAAAAGGTTAAAAAATGGCTTTTCTTATTGGGATAAGTAGACATTGTAAATTCCAATAAGTCACAACTTTTAAATTTTTATATGGTTACCTCAAAGACAAAATTAAAAAGTTTAATGGTGAATATGAAAATTTCCTTTCTATGATCCTTCAAGTAAATCGTAAATAAATAAAACTTTGAATAGTTTCATTTTATATTGGCTGAAATCTAAAATAAAAAGTATCAACTTAAACCAGTTAAAAAAAATAGTTTAAAGAAATCATGTAATGTAACAAGAACAATTGAACAATCTTGAGAGGCATTTTTTTAATAAGTTACAGGATAATTAAAAAAAAATGTTGAAAATTTTTTATTTGCAAAAAATGCTTATATATAATTGATTAAAGAAATTTTTTATTTCAAGCATCAAACCATACTATAAGAGAAAATTTAATATAATAATGCACTTTGTAAAAAAATGGGGAAAAGGGAAGAAGAAAAGATGTATGTTATTTCAAAACTTATAATTGGGATTTCTTGCTGTGCTGTAATTCTCCAAAACTAAAAAGTATTTTAAGTCAATTTCGAATATCTGCCAAAAGTCACATGCAGCCAGAGTTTTACAATGGCATCTAAATGCCTTATTCATAAATCTGCAAAATCATAACGACACAAAAATACATTTTTTTCGCATTAAAATTGACGATTTTTTTAAAAATTTTATACATCGAAGAAAATTTGTTCTTAGTGAAGAATTAAGGTATAAATAAATAAATAAATAAGGATATTAAAAAGCAAGTTAGTTGTTTGTTATACTTTTTAAAAATATATATTATATATATATTGAAATTAAAGTCAACAAAGTCAATGTTTTTGAAGAATCTTTTTTAGCAGAAAAAAGCCATTGTTGTATAAAAGGATTTATATTTTTAATCTTTGATTACCTTTTTTCCTGCATTTTTAATTGATATCTTTGACCTTTCTCCTACTCTTTAATGTATGGCAAAGACTGATTTGTATTGTATGTGTTTATATAATATATAAGAAACTGTTTTAAGATCCTGTCAGAAGAATAATTTTTTAAATTGTTACTGTCTACATCAACTAATATGTATTTAAATAAATTATTAACATAGCTTTTTAATTAAAAAAAGAAATATATATTCACCTGTTGAAGAAGTTTAGCTCTTGTAGCTCTGTCTTTTGATGAAAACATTTTAACTATACAAGGTACTATTTTCTTTTGATACTCCTCTTCTGGCAAAAGTTTCCCTAACTATAAGAATAAACCAAACATCAAGACTTACAAATTACAAATTAAAACATTACAATTTTTTAAATTTTAAATTATTTCTTATATATTAATATTATACAGTAAATGTATAACAGTTTCTAAGTTTATGTATTTACCTTAAACATAGGAGTCAATACAGATGAACCAGCATTTCCAAATTCAAAAGCATTTACTAGTTCAGGTAATACTTTATACAAACAAATATCTTGAGGGAAAGAATCTAATGAAGCAGATAAGTTGTTGAAGAAGGAAATTTTTTCTTCAGTTTCTTTGATCTGAAAACAAAAACAAGATACAGCTTTCTATTAAAATATAACAACAATTTTTCTGAGAAATTAACCAATTAAATGCACCCAAGCTAAATTTGATTACAATGATCAATATTATTAAATTTTTACAAAATTTTCACCTCAACAATTCATTTTAACTTACAGTATTTACTCTATATTATATGATTATATCATATTAAATGATTTTGCATTTTTCTATCTTTCTTTTTAACAATGTTTGATTTAATTCCAATTTTATACAGAATACATAAATAAAGGTCTATTAAGTATTATATATAATTTTTTCATATATTCAATATTTTCATAAACCAGATTGTATTCATAACTAATGTTTAATTAAGTCATATAAATGTCCTTTTTTAAAAAGTAAAACTAGGCTATTTTAGGATGGAAATTGTAATTTTGAAACATGGTCAGATGATGAGGATGACACCTGAGCTGGCATCACCTGTCTAAACTTCTACACCACAACAATGGGAAGACAATTGGCTCTGATGGATTTACTGTGCATCAAACCAGCTTTTACAATGGTTCTTTGGTGGAATAGGGCCTCGTCTCTAAACTTTCCAGTTCCGAAGTCGAAACCTTACCAGCAAGAAATTGTGGCCTGTGTTCGTAGTTAAACATGGTGATCTAAATAATATATTGTTGCTTCAGCATAAATCATCCAAATAATTACAATCAACCTAAAAATTGACAACAGTACAGCAATAAATCTGATAAATAATAGTAAAGGTGTGTGCTGATGCACTATAGGCTAGGCTGTTTAACTTAGAGCTAACAAATTTCGCATACATACATTTTAGAAAACTAAAATATGCTCCCCAGAGTGACTTTTTTGAGATTTTAATCACAGTTTTAGTTAATTAAAAATGAAGAAAAATTTTACATTTTTTTAATAAGTTCTAAAAATATATATTTTTTTCTAACTACAGATTACATTGATGCCCTGAATTTCAAATCGTTTTCACTGTTTTAAAAAATATTTAATTACATGACATGCTTCCATCGTTGAAAGCTACAAAGTAAGGATTAATCTGTTTAAATAATAAATAATAATAAAAAATGAAATTATCATACTGCCAAACTTAAATGAAGATTACAGGTTTAGAGCTATGAAACACTTTTTAAAAAGTATCATGAAGTTATAAGACTGTTATTATTATGCAATGAAATTAAAACATGTCTTAATATAGACAATTAGCAAAATGGACATGAAGTTATATTTAAATCAAATACAATCACATAAAAAAGGCTTTACTTAAGCAGCAATTGTCTACACATATGAGCACACACAACGTGAACAAATAAATATATTAAGAAACAATTTTATAAGTCCAGTCTTAAAGTGTAATTAAATTTTTTCCTTTCTCTATATTTTAATCAATAATGACTTACAGAAAAAAGATAACACTGTTCAAGATAATGAAAGATAACTGTTCAAGATGAAGCAGCAGAAGAAAAAAAATCATCATAACATATATTACTTACATGAATTTCTCTTAGAAAAAGCATGCTGTCAACAAATTTATTTTTGAAGAAACCATTTCCTTTTGAAGCTTTCTTCAAAAATGTGATTGAACTCGGCCGAGACTTTGGATTTGCACAAACTAGTTCACAATAGAATGGTTGCAAGTTTGATGGTATCTGTGAGTAAAATAAATAAATAAATAAATAAATATAATTTTTCTTATGCAGTATATTACAAAAGAAAATACTTATTAGACTTGCAAGTTAATTTTTTAGGAGAGAAACTATCTGTATTACCATTTGTTATACTGAAACAAGAATGAAATAAAATTGTCAAATATGCATACTTAAACACTTCAATTAAAATTTGGATAAAATGCAATCTTTCATCCAAATTTATTACTTTCAATTCTTTAGTACAAGATGTACAGACCATTCAGTTTTAATTTCCATAAAATTTGCAAATCTTACCTAGAATTCTAATGACTGCCCTTCTTTGATTCATGAGCAACTTCATAATTTTTTTTTGCGAAATTTCTGCCTCTACTTTAATAATTTTTTTCAAATAGGGATTTAATTTTAACAATTTTATTCATTAGTAGCAACAAATTATTTTAAACTGAAATTTTTCAGAAAGACGATGAAAAATATATTTCTAATATCATTTTTTTTTCTTCACCTTCTAATATCTTCATTCTAAGTTTTAAAAAATTATTATCTTCAAAGAATCAAATAAGGAATGACAAAATATTTAATCATTGAATAATAAACTATTTAATTATAAAATGAAGGAGATTTAACAAGGTCAAACTTTCAAATCTCTGATTCAAGAAAGAGATGAAATATATTTATATAATTTCAATGTTCATGTCCAAATATTGAAACAATATTAAGAAGAATAAAGGAAATGCAAATTTAATATTTTATAATAATCCGAAATTTTATCACAAATATACCTGTATCATCAATGAAAATTCCAATTAAAAATGACATATTAAGCTAATTTAACAAAAAAAAATTTTTTAAGTTTCCCGTTATTTTAAATTTTACCCTCATTATATATATATATATATATATATATATATATATATATATATATATATAATTATATATATATATATATATATATATATAAAATGAATCAATGGCAAATTTGTGTCTTATTATTATATTATAATTTGATATCATTTGCATCCAGTGATTAATCAACAAAAATGCCATCTTAGTACAACTGATGTCATCTTAGTCTGTTGAATTGTGTAACTATATTTGCCAATGATATACAGCTAAAACTAAAGTCTGCCAAAGGTATATGATGTAGACAAAAGTGTGTCAATGACATGCAGTTAATGTTAAATATTACCATTACTATCATATATTATACATATGTAAAAAAAATATTGAAAAAAAATCTATAAATTTAAATCAGATTATTGACTGTCAACATACATTTCACTTTTCACACAATTTTAAATTATTTCTATTTTAAAAAAAATAGTAAATGTTGTTACATCAGCTTTAACAGTTATCAACAAAAATGAGCAACTAATTTAAAGGAAATTACAATAGTTATAATATGAAATTTTTTCATTTGTTATCATTATTTTAAATAAGTTAAAACTGAAACTCCAAATAATAATTTTTTCTGAAATAATATGATTTGATAAATATTTAAATTTTATTTCATGGTACTTTAGAATTCTTTACGTTTTTAAAACCATCTTTTAATTGTAATCAACTGTAACCATCTTTTTTAATTTCCCATGTTTTTAAAAATGAAAACAAATTTTACTATAATAGTAAGAGATTTTTTTAATTTCAATATCATCACAATTATTTTAAATTCATAATTATCTAAATGTAATTTATGAAACATAGATGAAAATATTTAAGACTTTCAAAGAAATAAGAAAAAAAGTTTACTTTTTGATTTAAAAAAAATCTTCAAATGAATTATTCTATAAAAAAATTCACAATAAAAAATATTTCAGCCAAATAGCTTAATAGTTATTGAAAAGAAAAACAGTATATGTAAGGTTAATTAAAAATAAATATATGAATAAATAAATTATGCTTATAAGTTACCTTTCCAGGATTTTTCAAAGCTGAAACTTTGCTTAATCTACCATTAAAAACTTCCCAAATCAAACATCCAAGTCCCCAACTATCATATGCCCTGAAAAAAATTAATTAAAACTCAAAATCAAAATTATGTATTTTATAATAAGCATTTTAAAAGAATACAAAGAATTCTTAATCTTAACCAAGAAATAGGAATGTAATAAATATAATAATACTTGTCACCACATACTACATTTCAATAACGTTATTTTAGGCAACAGAGAAATGTATTTTTCTGTTAAATTTTATAGTATTCTATAGAAGAACTTAGTAAAATTTTGAACAAGCTTTAACTATATAATAAAATAATTTTTTTTGTCATTTACAAAGAATAATTGCATTAAAGTTCATTTTGTAGAATAATTTTAAATTAAGTAAAGATATTTTAAAGTAGTATGCATGCATATGGTATGCAATTAAAGAAAATAAATCATACAGAATTCATTTTTAAAGAATAGAGATCTTATAAATCATATATATTATTCACAAAGTTGAATCAAGAAAATTAAGTTTAATAAATATTACATATATAAATCTTTAAAAAATTTCATATTATCATAAATATAAAATAATCAAAAAATTATATATATATATA
>JAOUZG010048879.1:137037-159356 GCA_026289955.1 Argiope argentata | reverse complement strand
ATATATATATATATATATATATATATATATATATATATATAAAATAATAATAAAATAATGATAATAGTATAATCACCATAATACAAAAATATTAAATCTCAAATCTAATTTTGAATGCAAAAGAATTATTAAAATCAACACTACAAGCTTAAAAATTAAAACAACTTCTCTAATTTGACAAAATATTATGAACTAAAAAAAATCAGTTTCAACAACAAAGAAATAAAAATTCTAAAAATATCCATATTTACCATGGTGGAAAGTCTTCTTGTCTAGATGTTTCATGTTCAGGCGGATTGTATGTTCTTAATGCTGGAAGAACTTTTATTGGGAATGGTTCCTTTACCGAAGCCACATATTCTAAACCAAAAAGTCTCCATTCTCCTGCCCGATCCACAAAAATGGAGGATAAGCAAATATTGTTGTGAGACAGCATGCAATCCTTGTTCAGAAAACCTAAACCTGACTGCAGAAAGGCTTTAATTAATTAAATGTGCAAAAGATAGTGTAAAACATAGAAACAATTACATTAATGAACAATGAATTTTGCCTTCTATTGAAATAATATTAAAAATTATTTCTAAGAAAGCACCCTAAAATAGTTATTCTGAAGTCATGGTTTTAATTTCCTTTTACAAGTATGTTACTGTACAAATTAAATGCACAAGCTTGTCAAAAAAAAAAATTTTTTTTTTTAAATATAAAAATTTAACTTTCCACAAAAAGAGGCACAGAATATGTTATCACAAAAAACAGAGCAATGGAAACTAACAAAGGAAAAGATTCACCAAAAAGAAAAATGAAAATTCTTAGATCCTAAATAAGTAAATTTAACAAGGAAGAGGCACATTACAAGTTAAAAATATTGTTTTTGAAGTTCCTGTTAAGCATTTTAAATAAATTTTATTTACTTTTTGTATATTTCTGAAAATATATAACATATTGTTAAATAAAATTATGTACTACCAAGATCAAATCCCTTATTTTGTGATTTTCTGTATTGCTGTATATATTTTAAAACTACAGATAAGTTATGAAATCTATTATGAAAAATTAAAAACTTTATTAAATTTATTAGCATGACAATTTACCAAGAAGTGAAAAAAAATTTCACAGGAATATGAACTTTATGAAATTTTTTATGATTGCTACATTGTTTTCAAGAAATAATACTTTCAAAAAGTTTATAATACTTACTGCTGTTTGATGTAAACCCCATGATAAAGCTAAAAGCTTTTGGTTTGCAGTATAAGAATTTTTAGACAAAAATATTTCTAAAGGTTCAACTGGCTCAACAACTAAATATACAAGCTTGTCAGTCTGAAAGAAAAGGAAAAAAACTATTTACAAAAGAGCCCATTTATATTTCATCCTAATTTTTATAGCATTTTAAGCCATAACAAAAAGCAGTACTATAATTAAGGACACTAAATAATTTTAAATGAAAAAAGTAATTTTTGTCACAGAATAATTTACAAGAATCAATCTTCTTAATTATAAGGAATATCCAATTTTTGTCTTAGTATATCTTCTTTTATTAGTATGTCTATCTATTTCAGCAAATTTCTTTTAAAATCTGATGAAAATTAATTGATCTGTTTTTATTGTTTATGAAAATTGATCTAATAAATATTTTAATAACCAACTTAAATAATCAACTTAAATCAAACTTAATTGCTGCTACATAACTGTTAAAATAAAGAAATTGAAATATTTTTACTTTTTTGACATAACTGATAATTATACAAATAAATGCTTTCCTTCTGAAATTATAACTATAAAAAGTGAAATTTTGATTAGGAAAAATGTACATGAACAATATATATTGTTGCAGCTTATAACACATCTTAAAAACCCAACTCAATCACATAAAAAGTACTAAAAATGTTCTATGTAAAATCTATAAATAAAATTTTAAGTTAAATTATATATAATAGTCTGCACATTAAGAAATTATCATTTCAATTGTAAAAGTATTTATAAAATAAAACCAATTAACCAAAATAAATACTCTACTCAAAATTTTACAATCTAATTAAAAATGATACAAGTGTTTCATATTTTTATTATTAAAGTTCTTAATCATTGATTTCCATTATTTTTAGAGAAGAAATGTAACTAACTTATGAAAAATAGGAATTTCTCTAATACAATCCAGCACATTACAAATTAGTGAAATGGTTGATATTGCTTCCTAAAACAGTGTTAAAATTTAACAGAAATCCCAAAACAATATAACGTTATATGAATCTTCTGAATTGTACAAGCCACATAATTTATATTATATATTTAGGAACAGTTAGTTTAATAAAACATTTAAAATGGAAAAAAAATTATTCTTTATTAAATTTTTTAAAATCTGAATGGAAGCTCAATAAAATAAATGAACAAATGTTATAACATGCATATACATTTATATTTTTAATGTAGCAAAAATGTAGAACATTAAAATTTTTATGTTATGTAAAAATGTACAATAAACAAATTATTTGAAGTTGAAATGACATTATTACAACACAAAAGGTTTTACACTACTGTTTTGTTTTGCACGATCAACTGAAATAGTAACAGAAAAATTCAATACATACCTCTAAACTGTCCACATATGTTAATATACTTGGATGCCTCAAGGTTTTCAAACGTTTGACAGAAGATTTTGCAATATCTAACTGAGAGAACAAAATAAAGTTTGAATAATATATACATTTATATAAAGCCCTAACAGAATGCAGAAATGAATTTTATTTTATAAAAAAAAGAAAATTCAAATTTAACATTATTATATTTATAAGCTACCAGAAATATTGATATTATGTTACAAAATTTTATTATTTAGCTATTACAAAACTGTAGCTTTTATGACTTAGTTATTTTTACTCTCTATTATTTAGTTATCAATAATAATAGAGTGATATTTCTATAAATAATAAACATAAGGTTCAGTTTAAATATTAAATGATAATACCTACAACTAAGTCTTAATGATTCACTTTGTATACTATAACATGATAAAATTTGATTCAAATGAAGATGCTAATTTTTTTAACAATAGTATATAGCAATATAAATTAATATAAAAAATCTTTTTTTCTTAAATATTTCCCTTCAAAAGGTTAAAAAAAAAACATTACAAATGATATTTTCAAAATATTCAATAAATTTGTTAAGTAAAAAAAAGTTTATATAATATTTTAAATCATTCCAGGGCATCCCAAATAAAGGAATCGGAAGTTTTTAGTGTGGTGGTTTAATTCCAACTTCTTGTGGGTACAGAAATTGTGCAGAGTTGGCCACCACCTACTGATGGCAGGACATGCCTCCCATGAAATGGTTTATAATATTGTTGGTGGTGGTTCAACCATAGTTCCCACTTTTGTAGTTTTAACATTCTGATCATTTAAAATTTTTATGGTTCTTTGGATTTGCTGGAATAATTGTTTAAGATATAATAATTTTAAAAAGTTTATTTTTTGAATATTAGATTCTATGAAGATTTGCATTGCTGAAAATAACTATAAAACTAAAGAATATAAAAATATGAGCTATAATAAATAAATAAATATAAGTTTTAAATAGATACAATTCAAAACAGCATTTTCTTTTATTATAAGAATTTAAGCTACCTTTAACTTTTTGCATAAACATAGACACTAAACACATCTTTATTTAAAAACATAATTTTACATAATTATAAAACATACTATAAAATATATAGATGAGTATTAATAAATAAAAGATAATTCTAAATGGCCTAAATCTAACTATATATCAAACATCAAAGTAAATAATTGAAATAAAATTATTCAGTAATTAATTATTAATCAAAAATTACACAAAATATTTACATATTTATTTCTGTGCTATTATAATTCTAAAAAAATCTATACATATTGATAAATTATTTTAAGATACATAATTTTTCAGTTATCTTCAACAAAAGAATAAAGATTCATATATATATATATATACCAATGTTTGTGTTTCGGAAGATGCTTCAAATACAAATATTGTGACAGGTTCTCCAGTTATCTAAGGGGGAAAAAAAGAATTAGTCACATGACTACAGAAAGTAATATCAGGAAAATTTATTCCTTGATTTCAGGTATATGCAACAAAAAATATGAGGGTTAAAGTGATAATTAATTAATTTTAAAATGAGAACAGTTTATTTTGTAATTTAATTAAAACAAATTATAATAGAGGGGAAAACCGAGTAGACGATAAAAATAACTTTTTCTGTAAATAAATTACTAATAATTTGCTTGAATTATGCTTATAAAAACATATATATACTTTTTTCTTTCCATTATGAATTTTCCAAATGAAATATTCAGTTGAGCATTCAGTTTCTGTGGATAATTCATAGCCAAAGTCTTTAGCAGCATCTCTGCTAAAAAATGACCACATTTTCAGAATACACAATGAGCTTTATTTTTTTAAAGTAGAACAAATAAAAATACTCGCAGGATTATTATTCTAAAATTTTTTTAAAGTTTGAAAAGACTGATTAAGATAAAAGAAATAATCATCGCTCTTTCTGAAATGACAACACGTAAACATTACAATCGTCACCACACTCCTACAAAAAAGTAAACACAGACTAAACATATGAAAGCACTTACAGTTAAATTTGAAAGGGAGTCATTTCATTTCTTTTCTTAAAATGTTAATATGATGGATAGGAATAATCAAATTATTATAAATTAGGAATTTTCTATTTTCCTAAAACCTTCTTTTTTGAAAAAATAATATTTATATTGAATTTTCTCAAAAGTTTTAAATTTTAATTTAAAGAAGTCATTTCTCAATGATTATTTGACCCGTTATATATTTTCAGCCCTCACATCTGGCACTGAAATTGAGGTAAACAAATAAAGAACGGTCAGAGGACGTAGAGAGAGAGTGGCGGAAATTAATCCTATTCTCTCAAATTCAGAGTTGGATTATGCTAACATTCTTCCTAATTTATAAATAATATTCTCTTAATTCAATCAGGAAGAGAATTTTTTCATTCCCTCCTAAGTTGCGAATCATGAATCGACTTGTGCATTTATCAAAGCTAAGGCAACCACTAAGTCAAAATATTAGCAGACTGGGTTTGTATATTCTTTAACATTTGAAATATTATTTTATTTTAAAAAAATCGCAGATTATCTTAATAATAGTAGAAGGTTTTGAATGTAATAATTGTTTTTGTAACTGTATTATTGATAGGAAAAGAAATTCTTCCATTTTTTTAAAGGAGTTTGCTCAAAATCTCTGTGTTTGCTATTTCAGTTTTTTGAACGTGGTATTTTTACTTATTTAAGTGTTCCTTCCAGTATGGAAGGAGGACCATTAAGGAATCGCTGCATATTTAAGCGCTTTCTACTTAAATATAAAAGGAAAATATTTTTCTCGTCCTAATTTCTCAAGTCTGTATTTAGATTATTATTCAATATGGGAAAATCAGTGTCTTTTTTACTGTTTTAAAATTTATTGCAATAAAAAAAACAATAAAAATATTTAAGAGTCTATGTAATTTTCATTTTGAATGTATTGTTTGATGATATTCTGCCCCATTTTAAAATTTATATATATATATATATAATGTGTGTGTGTGTGTGTGTGTAACAAAAATGAAAGGTATAATGAAATGATTGCAATGCATATTCTTTATTAAAGGTTTTGTATGATTTTTAAAATATAACAATCAGCTTAGTTAAATTTTTTAGCACAATTAAAAGTTACATTGATATTAGTTGAATTAAAAATTAATGTCAAATCATATTTTGAAGCAATATTTAGGTTATCAATATTTTTCCGTTAGCTGAGTGTCAGGAAAAAGAAATTTGGTGGAATTCTACTTCATTTGGGGACTTTTCGCTTTAAAATCACTGTATGAAATTTGGCAGAATTCTACATTATTTGGCAATTTTTCACCGACGTCCATGTATTGGAAAAGTACCAAATAATCTAATATAAATCATTATGATCATTTATAAATATGTTTGAAAATCATTTATATATCTACATTGAATTTAGTTTCAAACATTAGCATTTTGTATTGTAAAGCTCTATATTTAAAACAAAATTGTGTTTATTTTTATAAAGCTCTTTCTATGACTTTAAAAC
The DNA here is from genome assembly GCA_026289955.1 of Argiope argentata. NCBI lineage: Eukaryota > Metazoa > Arthropoda > Arachnida > Araneae > Araneidae > Argiope > Argiope argentata. The sequence goes on along the minus strand of JAOUZG010048879.1, from coordinate 153,242 downwards.
ATGCAAAAACATTTATAATATGAGATTCACATCAGAGACAACTGCTTGTAGCATTTTAAATTATCATTAACCTTTGTATTTAAATTTTATAATATTAGTCAGTTTTGATCAAAATGTTGTCTAAGATTACTTATTAAAATGTTAGTCTTTTGTTCTTAGTTATCAAAAATTACTCACTTTTTTAAATTTATCACTTTTTAAAAACTTTAACCCTATTTTTTCCAATGATTTTTTAAAAATAAATTTTTTGAAATTTTATACTGATCTAAAACTGCTTTAACTATTTTTGTAGTTTCTTCCAAGGCAACAACAGATCAATTCCACTGTCCAGATGCTACTCCTGAAGAAATCCGTCTTGTGAATGAGAGAATTAAATTAAGAAAAGCTTTGAGGGCAGAGTACTTGAGAAAAGTTACTGATCCACATTCTACTGAACCTATTGTTGTAAGTCTTTCTTTATGTATTTATTGTTTTTTCTATCTGTATTTCTGTTTGTAAAATTTTAATTACGCTCTTTTATAATGTTGTTTTATAGTATCTCACCTTCAATTTTACAAGTGAATAATTTTTATTTGATAATATTTTTTTCACTTTTTAATTCTATTTCATTTTCATTACAAATTTATTCATTTAAGACTTGGATTAAGATTCATTAAGATTTGTTCTTTGTAATAATTGTGAACTGCAGCTAAAATTCAAATTTATTCATTTAAGACTTGGTTCTATTTGTTCTCTGTAATAATTATGAACTGCAGGTAAAATTCAAAGGTACTTGTGCAAATACACCAAATTGTAAATTATGAAACTTGATTTTATAGTGTAACACATTCTAAAAAATTCCACCAACTTTTGTTAGCTTAATTTTGAGAATATACAAGTACTAATTTAAGTAGGAAATTTATAGGTGTTTTTAAATCTTAAATGTAGTATATCATTCATCCTTAGAATATTTTCATCTGCCATATAATTAATAAAGCAGGTTCTATGTAATTTTAAAAAATATTAAAAGACCAATAAATAGATCAAATTATTCAAAAATAACATTTTTGAAATATATAAATAGCACAAAATATGATATAATAATATTAATAGCTTGCACTTTTATATCAAGATACCATAAACTACCATAAACGAGTAGATATCTGTTAATCTAGAAAATTGCTTTCTTGTTCCATCTTGGAAAATTTAACTATATTCATTTTGTTCCACAATAAAATTTTCATAATTATATGATAAATTAAATTTATTTCTATAAAGTATGCTGTATATAATTAACAAGTCATCTCTGAAGTTATGCTTGCAATTATTTCTAATATTTATTACATTGTTTACAAAAGTCTAAGCTATTTAATCTGATTTTTTTATTAATATTTATTTTATAGTTTGATCCTCTTGTGCAGCGATATTACTCCATGCACATGACCCTAACAGACAGATTCATACCAACTTTTAAAAATTGGTGTGAATACATGCTTACTTGTATTATCCCAATTGTACTTTTTGCGGTTTATTTGCAGTGGTCAGGGGTAAGTAAGGATTTATTCATTTTAATTTGTATTTTAGAAAAATGATATAAATAAAAATAATTTGTTTTACTTATATAAATTTTATCTTATATTGTTGAAGCAATTGTTTTTTGATTTGTTTAAACATGTTAAACGGCAAGCTTTTATAAACTTTCCAATAAAATTTAAATGAAAGGTTATCGTAATGATTTTTTAAAAGATAGATTTGTGTAAGTTTTGATAATGATTCCTTTTAAATTAGTTGATCTTTAATTTATATTTGTTTTCACCATTTAAAATAATTGAAAATGTTATTTTTTATATGTATAAGCTTGATTTTCATAGTATTTTAATTTGGGAGATTTAGTTAATACAAAAATATATAATAATGCTGTTTGATTTAATTTTTTTTTCAGTTACAGAAGTATAAAAATGAAACAAATACCTTATTTATATAAATATTAGGAAAAATATTCCTTGTTGAAGAGGAAGACTAAAATAAATTTAAGCTATAATTTTTAACTTTTTATATTTAAAACTATTTTATCTCTTAAAAATAGCTTAATATTCTTTCTTGTATGAAATGATCCTCCCGTCCTTTCTTATCCATTGGAGAAATCATTGTTATAATAGTTTTTTTTTCTTTAAAAAGAAATCTAATATTTTTATTTCATGAAATGCAGTCTTAACAGAAAAACCGGTTAAAACCAAAATTTCTCAAAATCCTATTTAATTAATTATAATTACTCTTTAAGATTAATTGATTTTAATCAATATTAATTCAAATTAATTATTAATCTAAAAGAGTAATTGTTTTTCTATTTAATATTAATAGAATTCGTAAAATTTGATTTCCACCATAACAAAGTTCACTTGCAAAAGAGTTGCCAGCTCAGATGTTATTCTTGTCATCTGAACAGGGTTCATAATTACTAAAATCATCCCCAAAATAACCTTGCTATTGTTTTGAAATGGAGCATTAAGGTAACTAAACTAAATTAAACAGAGCTTCAACAGGCAAGATTAATGTAATTACACTAAATTAAAAAATACTGTCACACACATTCAGCACAAAAATTATAGTTTTCATTTTGGACGCTGCTGTGTTGATTTATTGGAAACACAAGTTTTTATAACAAAACGATATTTGAAATTTCTTTTAATCTAGTTTCCTTTTTAAGTTATCATGTTTATTCATATGTAAATGTATGACATGCTCAATTCCGTGATGAATTTGGTTCAAAATTTGATATAGATCTAAACTTTAAATGCTACAATTGTGTATCAAATTTTATTTATGGGGCTCTTAGTATTTCTAAGTTATTGTGTTCTTAAACAAACAAATATTCTCAAATAATTATTCAAAATGTGATTGGATGTGCGTATTTATGCTTATTTATGTGTATACTTATACTTTATTTATAATGCACTAAATTTCATCCATCTAGTTCAAACTGTTACATTTCAGTTTTCACGTTCACAGATAAAAATAATTCAGAAGTGTATTCTTTAGACCCCACAATGTTTATAATAAGTAAATTCATCAAAATAGATTTTAAAAAATTCAGCAGTTTGTGTGCTTAGTGTATGAGAAATAGAAAATGAGGTTTAATTATTGATAAATAAATATTAATAAAATATATTATGTTAATAATTTTTTTGTAAATAAAAATTAAAGCGTGTATATGTATTTAAACACATGTATTTATTTTCTTGTAAAATTTCATTATTTTTTTAGTTGCAATATGTAAATAAGAATGAAGAATACAAAATCAAAAATAGTTACTTTAAAGTTTTATTTTTAATTAAAATTATATTGAAAAAGGTTTTTTTTTATGGTCTTGTATAAGATAAATTTAAAAATATATATATAGATATTTTTAAATATATATATATATATATATATTTTAAAAATTCTCTAACCAAATTATTTAAATTTGATTAGAAAGATGCCAAATCTTCTGTTTTGAAAGGCATTATATTGGATAAATTAAAGTATTGTGTAATATTTCATGGCTAAAATGCATTAGACACTCCTAGTTTATGAATCTGTAAACTGCAATCTAAAAATGTACTATTCTTTATGACCTTCTGTATAAATTTTTATAACCCCTTATATGGTTTATAATTAAGATTTTTATTTACAATGCTTGTTTGAAAGTAGGCCAAGTAAGACTTATTAGGCCTTAAGTAGGGGGCCTTTAGATGTTTGTGGTTTCAGATCTGTTTTTTTTTTCTTCTTCCTCTTAATTAAAAAAAAAAAATAATAGAAATTTTAATTTAATCGTCCTATTAATAGTTTTTGACGGCAGATTTTGACAAGCTGAATAACAATATATACATTCAGCACCTATCACACTCAGTAAAATTCATTTCAGCATCTTATTTGTAAATTAAGTTAAAAAATAATTTTAAACAAGATAATGAAGGAAAAAAAAGATACTAAAAGTTTTTTTAACACAACAAGTTATTATTTAACTATTGGGAAAAAGCATTAAAAAAATAATAAAGCAGCATTCTTTTCTAGAAAAATATTTTAATGTTTTTATGGTATGTTACTTTAATGAGTCCTAATGTACTAACCTTCTAAACTGACTAAAAGAATAGAAATGGAATTATCTATAAAAAAATTCAAGGATAATTATTCTATGTAGTAGACTACTTTTCTTATTTCCTGTGTGCTTGCTTTTGCAAATTTTTATATATACTAGTTAATAAAAGAAACACTTTGATCAAAATTGCAGTTCAAAATTCAGTTTTATAAAAAGAACTTTTTCTTTGTGAAAACAAATGTTTTCATTATTTTGTTTAAACTCTTTATGTAATTTGTTTTCTAGGAGAAACACGAGAAAAAAATTCGAAGTGGAGAAATTGAATATAAAGATCGCTTATTCAAGTATCAGTAATGAAGATGTGATTGGACATGCCATTTTCATTGTGGATCTTAAGTAGAATATCTGTATGTAAAGATCATGCATAGCAAAATTTTGGAACTTTGTTTCTTTCAGTCTAAATTTGTTGCTTATTTCTGAATAAATATGAGAAATATTATGAAATTAAGACTATTGTTTAAATTCTTTAAAATTTTCTACAATGTTCTGGAGCTTTAATGATATTTTTGTTTTTCTATTTAAGAAATGTATATGTGTGTATATGCTAGTACTCTGCAGGCTATATGTGTGTATATGCTAGTACTATTTGACCTACTACTACCAAACTTGGCACGCGAATATCTTGTAGGGTGAAATTGTGGTAATTGGAGTAATTTTTTTCTTTCAAATTTTAATAAAAATTATGTTAAATTTAAGCAGTTTTTCCATGATAACTTTAGAAATTATTAGTTCACAAAAGTTAATTTAACACTGTTTTACAATGAGAGCAGATGGTTATCTTGTATCTTCCTACATTTTATGAATTAAAGATTAGGATAATTAACATTGGTGCAGGATGCATAGAAGTACACATCAGTGATAGAATTTTCATAAACTCAACATCTGGAAAAGAATGGATGTTTCTGAATAGGGCGAGGGATATAGTTAATGCTGATAAAGGGATATTTTTTATTCAGAGAAAAGTTTCCGAAGTATTCAGACAAATCTATGCAGAGATGATGGGGTGCACCTCAAATTTCATCTTAGTCATTTAATTAGAGTTAATATCCTATGGTCTCATCCAAATTATTAATTATCCAAAATGGAAACATTAGAAAGTCAGACTATCAAAAGATAAAATATATACACATTCTTAAAAACACTGCATAAGAAAATTTTTCTGCCAAAACAAAATGAATGTTAGAAAATAGTTGAATATGTACAAAATTAGTTACATTTAAAATTAAAGAAAAAGCAAAGCATATAACTTCGGATACATAACATGGGATACATAACATAATTTGGATGCATTTGGATTTAAAACAATTTTTTTTTAATAAACAAAGAAAAAGGTCTGTATCTTGCAGAGTACACAGCTACGATTTTTTTACGAAATTGGTGTCCATTCTTTTTAAAAGGATAAACATCCAATCACAGTTTATCTGGACATATAATGTACTTCTGCTTACAAAATGATTTAACCATTAATGCTACTTCACTTTGACCAACCTTTTCTTGATTTCAATATGCAACATTCGGCCCCATTGGTCACACAATCTATTTCAAATATATGCTTTATTACAGAATAAAGTTTCTCTTTCACAAAAGGTTTTGTTAAAAAATATCAGCCAAATTTTTTTTAGATATTTAAATATTTAAGGTAAAATTTATTTTCAGATAATAATTTCCGAATAAAGGTATATTTTATATCAACATGTTTCATTTTATTATTTTCAACATTATTTTTAGAAAAATGAATTGCAGCTTGAATTTCAAATGATACATTTTACACTCTCAGTTAAAACTATAAATTCTGCTTCTATTGAGCTTAAAGCTATTTATTTATTCATTTGAGATGTTAAAGTTATGGTTTGTTGTTGTCATATTCTACTTTGTAACTATTGGTGCAGTAGCTTCTGAGGGTATGGACCTTGAACCTTTGAGGATAGAAGTCTGACTTCTAGCTCACATCACAAACCCTTTTTACAGGGTGGACTTCATTCATTCATCCATCCACAATTCGTAATTTAGATCTGGAAGAGAGAATGATCATCTCTGACCCAGTACTCTGCAGTGTTATTACTCTCGACATGGAGGACTTTGCGACCATGGCAGATTTAACCTGCGTCAGACACACACATGGAGAGTCTTTGGCGGTCTAGATTCGTATTTTCAACTAAAGAAACACGAGTCCAACACTACTAACGAGGCTATACCGGCCCCAAATTAGGAGCATATTTCCATAAAACATTATATAGCCACTAATTGAATGTCTATCATTTAACTTATATCAATAACTAGAATCTGAATACATAGTTAACATATTACTTCTAGCATCTGACATTTTAGAATGTCAGGTTTTAAACACATAATTTAATATATCAACTACAACAGTCCAATGATAATTAGTATATCCATTTCAAAATTGTGACATAGAGTTTACAACAAATTCAATGTCCGGCCTGGACTTATTTGCGGTAAAGTATAAGCATATAATTCGAGTTCTCCTATTCCATTTCTTCTATCTCATTTTCTCTTGCTCTATCTGGCAATATATGACCTACTTTCAAAGGTAATGAAACTCATATTGTAGGTAAAATTTTGAATCTAATCATTAGTCTATTAAGATAAGTATTTTGATGCAAATACACACATTTCCATATTTGCTCAAAATTTACATCCAGAATGTATTTAACTGGTCTTAATTCGGTTATTTCTAATTTATTTTTGAAATATGGAATTAAATTTTCAAGAACTCTTAGTGATTTGCTGTAAACAACTATATCACCTACATGCACAAATAGAATACAATCAATTTTAGTATATACACCATTACACCATTATTTTGCTGATAATCAAGTTTTTCACTGTCTTCCACTTAGACGCAAACCATAAATATTCTTATGCAGCCGACAAACATGATTTTCACACCCTTTAACAACAAATCCTTCTGGCTGCTGCATATAAACAGGAACATCAAGTTTTCCATATAAATAAGCTGCTTCAACATCTATTTGAATGTGGTTCCAGCTTAAAATGCATACTAACACACACACACACATATATATATAACATCAAAATTCATAAGTGGTGCAAAAACCTCAGTAAAACCAACACCAGGTCTTTGTTTAAAACCTTGTGCGACTAGTCTCAATTTGTGGTTCCTTACGTTATTTTTCTTGTCATGCTTAAAATTAAATACCCACCTACAATCTATAACTTTCATATTAGAATTTGGATCGACTAGATCCCAGACCTTTCTACCCTGCATCATTTCAATCATAGCTTCATCTCTACTTTTATCTGGAGAATTTTGAGTTTTTTCATATGTTTTTGGAATTTCGGACATGTATAACTCATATTGAAAAATACCATCTATACAGTTCTCTTCGTCTAAAGAGTCCATAGTAGTTTCTTCCTCACCATTCAATTTTTATTCAAAATGTGTTTTCATTGTTGTTGGTTTGCGGGTGCTCTGGTATAAGGGGTAGCGCGTCTTCCCCATGATCTGGGCATTCTAGTTCGGGCATGGTTGTTCTGTGTTCTATCTGTAAGATGTGTGAATGCACCCTCCTGTAAAAATGGTCTGTTCAAGCGAATGGGACGAATAAGTAGCAAAAGTCGTTCTCTTGACCCTAGTTGGCGCTACTACAAAACAAGAGACTCTGATTAGGCTTAAATCGCTGACTACCTCAGCGAGCTTGTCCATAACAAGTGCCATGCGAAACAACAATTGTTGTTGGTTTAAAATTAAACTGATCTGGATCAAATGCTAAGTTGTTTTTCTCACAATATCTTTTAATATCGTTTTATAATCCCAGCCGTTCTTAATTAGGTGGAAAATAGTAAACTTGTGCTCTCGCTTTTATTTCTAGGTTTTTCTAATCTTTCCCAAGTTAAAAAATCTAACAAAGCAAAATTTATGGTAAATAAATTTTATCCTGTAACTTCGCATTACTTCTGTCTTTAAAAGTTTGATTTAGTTGATACCAAGCATTAGCCTACCTTTTAATTTTAGCAAGTAAAGTTTTAACCCAATATTTTGGTTTCATCAATTTTAACGTGAATACCATCTTCAACTTTTCCTACTTTTGAAGCCATATCCTATATCCTCTTTTACTTACAGTATAAACCATAAATATTCCAATCTTAGCTTTTGGTTACAATTTATTCTTATAAATAATAATAATAATAATAAAGGATTAAACAAATATATATATATACAATGGAAAATATACAATGAATCCGGCCTGAAGACTTTATCAAGGGTCATCTTCAAGGAGGGATTAAAACCAGAGATTTTTTTTTTCTGTGAGTTGGTCTGACATTTCGTTGAAAAATCGACCCCACGTGACCTGAAAATCCCAGGAAAATGAGGTTTTAGAGATAAATTAGTATCACAGATATAAAATAACAAATTTAAATTTAAATAGACTACACAAATAGTTTAAATCAAACAAAAGACCGAAAAACCTAAAACTAAATCATCAAAATATAACAGTATTAAAAGCAATAGGTAGAAATGCTTAAACCCTATTACAAAAAAGAAATTAGGAAAAGTAATCCAAGCACATACCAAAAATAAGGCCAAAAGGTTTGAAGCCTGTTAACTTTTCAGTATAATTTTACCTCGTCAAATCAATATCTAATTTCGCTGCGTTTGAAGCCACATGCTTGGCCAGAATATACCGTCATAGTAAGTATCTAAAAAACTTCAAGTATTTTTAAACTTTTTCTTATTAAAGTCTATATGTTGCATAATCCAATAATAATCAATTAAAATCCACTTACGATTTTGGAGAAATCGTTAGTGGAAAAGCTTTTAATAAGATTGTTTGTTGCTACTATTTATAAAATTTTGTTATTGCAATTTTTCTATTCCACTTTTTTTTAAATGTAATAACAAAAGTTCATATAAATGAGCAACAAACAATCTTATTAAAAGCTTAGCCACTAACGATTTTCCCAAAAAACTATTGCAACATACAAACTTTAATTAGAAAAAGTGTAACTAATTTTCAAAACTAAAACAAACTTTTTAATTTATACACTTTGAACCTTAACCTTAACTTAATAGATGACGCTTCAAATACTTAATAAGACGATGTATTCTGACCAAGCATATGGCTTCAAACGCGGCGAAATTAGATATTGATTTGACGAGGTGAAATTATACTGAAAAGTTGACAAGCTTCAAACCTTTTTTGGTATGTGTTTGGATTTCTTTTTTGAATTTGTTTTTTGTGATTGGGTTAAAGCATTTCTCTCTATTGCTTTTAATACTGGTATATTTTGATGATTTAGTTTCAGGTTTTACGGTCTTTTGTTTGATTTAAACTATTTGTGTAATCTATTTAGATTTCATTTTTTTCTTATATTTCTGCGATACTAATTTATCTCTAAAACCACATTTTCCTGGGCTTTTCGGGTCACGAGGGGTCAACTTTTTAACGAAATGTCAGACTCCCTCACAGAAAAAAATCCCTGGATTGAATCCCTCCCTGAAGGTGATCCTTGATAAAGTCGTCAGGCCGGATTCATCGTATATTTTCCTTTTGTTTTTTGATTTTTACTTTAAACTTAATTCTTATTGCTAATTTAGTTTATATACTCAATATAGAGTAAAGTGAATGTATTTGTATGACATTTTAAACTAAGAAAGTTTTGGAAAAACTCATTTATGTTAATATAGGAAAAATTATATATATATTTTTGTTTAATCCTTTTTTTAAATTTAATCTTTAACTTAAGATTCATTATTAAAGCTATTATGGTATCCTGAAAAAAAAGGGTTTTTTTTTCAAATAATAAATGTTTAGTAATATTGGGTTGTTCGAAAAGTCATTTCGTTTTTTTTTGGTGAAAATGAAAGACGATCCTCGTATAATGAATAATTATTTTATTAAATTATATATCGTCCATTCTGATCCAAAACCTTTTGCCATCTTTCTGGTAGAGGCATGATTCCACGCTCATAAAATTTTTGGTATTTGCTGGCAAAAAACTAATCCAAGGTGATTTTTGACGTCTTCATTTGAGACTAAGGTTTTACCGTCCAAAAAATTTTGCATTGACCGGAACAAATAATAATCTAAAGGAACCAGATCTGGATAATATGGTGAAGTGGATCATTTTTGTGACATTTGAGGAGCGAATCACAGACTTCAATGCGACAACACAAATTTCTCTCCGTGAGGACATGGAGAACTCAAATATCGAGCTTCGAGGTTAAACCCAGGCCTTTCAGGTGGTCATAAACAGTTGAATTCAATAAATTTAAACTCTCACCGATCTCACGTGTTGTTGTTCGCCGGTTTGCATCAACTATTACCTTTATCGTGTCTTTATCAGCTTCAACCGGCCATCCGGAACGTGGTGCATCTTCGACATCAAAATTGCCGGATCGAAATTTTGTAAACCAGTTCTGACACTGTCGTATTGTCAACGCATCTTCTCCATACACATCGGTTAATTTCTTTCTGGCTTGAACAGCATTTTTACCTTTCCTACAGGAAAAAAGTGGAATATGACGAAATTGCTGCTTATTGCTTTCCCTATTTAAAAGGGCATCTACCAAAAACTACTGCGCAAAATCAATTGAACGTTTTCACAAACAAGTATTGCTATATCACCTCTCAAAACATACAATGATTATACGTCTTAAGTGTGAAGTTGGAATAAAAAAATACAATTAAATCCTTTGTCGAGAAAAAACGAAATTACTTTTCGAACGACCCAATAAATGTTTGATTTTTGTAATTATGAAATAAATCAAACTAATTAAAATTGCATTAGATATTTGTATGCCCACCTAAGGATGATTAAAGAATTGCTTCAATTGCAGCATTTCGTACCTTTTATTTGACAAATATACATTGCTAATTATATAATTTTTTGTTGCTTATAACTCGTTGCTAATATTTTTTTTTCCAGAGAAACGTATTATTTGAATACCTTCGAAAATGATTAATTTGTACTGAATGAATAAATTACATCTAAATAATTTTTATGCCTTTTCGGCTCTTTTATTTCATTTAAGATTTTTTTAGAATAAGAATTATAATTAGCCCTCGAAAAATAGTTGGTTCCATGAAAGAGAATTGGAGTGCCAGGATAAAGTATTTCAGATCTAACTTCTTCTAATGAGAACATCTACCTGAAAAAAAATTCCAATTTAAGAATAGATTACAGATGAACACAAAGAATACAATTTAATGAAAAAATTACAGGATGGATATCATTACTATATAAACATCTCGTTTTCAGATTTTTTTTTATTTTTCCAAAAATGCTATGTTATATCATGTACATTAATTAAATCTAACTTATAGAACGTAATCCAGTAGAAGGTGAATTTAGTATATTTACTGATGACGCATGTAAGTGCATATTAAAATATAAGATAATTTAGTTTTTATAACCTTAGACCTTGTCTAAGATTTCTTGTTAACATTTATTAGTTAAAGAAAGAGCGTTACATTGTTTATGATGAACATTATTGAAATCTTATATATTATGGTGAAATATTGAAAAGAAGATTAAACCCATATTATTATGTGCGACAACTTCAATGTTCTTAACCCTTTGGTATCCAATAACGTGTCAGATATGCCAATCTAATTACTGAACATTTAGTTTCAAGTCAGCAACTAAACCACAGAATTAAGTATTTAAATACGCAGAAATCAATTCGAAATGCTTTAATATCCCAAATGCTCCATATATTATTTTTAAAAAATCAACAATAAATGACCAAAATAGGACGTGTCATCTAATTAGGAAGTTAAATAAATTCGTATGTCAAGTGGTTAATAAACTGATGAGGACTTTTCGGCTGGTATCAATTTTTAAAAATACAGATCTGTACAGCGAATCTTGCATTTTTGCCGACTACATTGTGTGAATATTTATTTTAATGCCTATTTTTTGATTAACTGTGAAAAAAATTGGTCTCAGAACCTTAGTTGCAGTCACAAGATCACATACTCTTTACAGTTATTACATTTCTAAGCATTGAAATGCATTAATCAACTAACAACAAACATTTCGATAGGTCTCGTATAAAATATGATAAGTGTCAACATTTACGTTAAATCGGTGTACGAAATCTTATGACCTTTTTATGTTTTGTAATTATCGAGATTATAGGAGTAGCTAAGATTATATGTATGTAAATGTCAATCAGCTAGATTTCTTACAGCCAGAAATGCCAGATTCCCAGATATTCTTGGAAATTTGACATAAAACTTCAAAGTCAGCTACAAGCTAAATAACCCCATTTAAATCTTTTAGGTAAAGGCATGTTTGTGTTTCTACTTTCTTATCATATAAACCGATAGATAAATGAACAACTTGCCTAATAAAATTTTTATTTCCGTTCAGAATAATTTCTGAAGTGTGGAGATTCGTCAAGATTGTTTCGAATTTGAATTTTTCTAATACACTCAATGGACAATGAATTAGAAACCGTTGAGATTTGCCTTTGAATGCTACTAGGGATGAAGTATTTTAAATTTTCGTTATGATTGGGTCACATGTGGTTAGAATGCTAGTATAAGTAAGGGGTAAGAGTTCTTTTCGCGATTAATGAAGTAAAATGGGAAAACGACAGATCTTTCACCATTTGAAAAAGGGTTTATTGATGGTGCCTGTTTAGCAGATGCCTCGATTTCGAAGACGGCAGATCTCACTGGGCTTTCAAAAGCAGCCATATCAATGGTTAAAAAAAATTGGGGATCAGAACCCATAGTCTTTCTGTAATAGAAGTAACTGCGCTTCGAGCACAGTTTTCCAAGAGCGTGATTGGCATCATCTCCGACGACTTGGACGGCAGAACAGGGACTCTACTGCAATTCAACTGACACAAATCGTTAACCGATGCTCTTCCCAACAGATTTCAGCTCAAACAATGCGCAGAGAATTGCAGAGGATAGAATGTATAGTCGAGTGCCTCTGAGAAAACTACTCATTTCCACCCGATGCGCAAAAATTCGTTTGCAATGGTGTCGGGAAAGAAGACACTGAGCATCTGAGAATTGGAAACGGGTAATGGGGTCGGATGAATCACGATTCACCTTATTTTGCACTGATGGAAGAACGTCGAATTTGACGGGAACCCCACGAAGCCATGAATCCACTTGCCATACTCGCACTGCGCAAGGGTCTGAAGGGAGTATCATTATATGGAGAATTTCTGCTGGCATGCAAGTGGTGCAATGGTGTTCATCGAGAGTAAATAAACAGTTATGTGATATCTAGATATAATGGCAGATCAAGTGCACCCTGCATTTTTATCCTGATGGCGATGGATACTTCATAGGCGATTATGCAACTTTTTCTTGTATACAGCCGATCACCCCGCCACCACTAAACGTAGCAATATCGACAATATTTGTTGTGACCGACAGTGACGACAATGCAACTATGCCAGAAGTGATCAGAATTGGTTCTCTGAGCATCACTTCCAACACCTTCCCAGGCCACCGCATAGCCTGGATATTAACCCCGAGCTATGTGTAGGATATGGTTGAAAGATGCATACAGCAGCATTCTTCTCTTCCACCTAATTTACAAGATCTAAAAAGCTGCGGGGCCTATGCACGGTATTCTCTGGATGTAAATGCACTGCAGAAACTTGTTGATTCGAGGACCAAACGAATAAAAGCAGTTATAAGTGCAAAAGATGGTGCAATAAAATATTGATCTTGGGTTTCTAATTCATTGGCCAGTGAGCGCATTTTATCTAGTTTCTGAAGAAGAAAAAGAATTCAATGATTTCGTGACCTTTTGTTATTGGAATTCCATGTCCATAGCCCATTGAAATACAATTTTCTCATCAGCATAAACTCTCATGGTTGACAATCTGAACATTACAAAGCGGTACCTAGTTAGTTTTCACCGGCAATACAGATAGTCAGTTGGGGTTTTGGGGGTGGAGTAGTTTTATAAAAGAACAAACATTTTAAAATACTTTGATATAAATAGTTAAATAATAACTCTTTACGGCAATATCTTCTTACCTTTAAAGAGATTTGAATTCAACTCATTTCTAGCATTTAATTAACACTTGATTGAGCCATGTTTATAAATCTTGAATTATATTCATAATCAAATTATTTAATAAATATTTTTATATTAGAAGATTAAAAACTCGGTTCAAGCCACCCTGGTTTTCAATATGTGATATTTTGAAATAATTCATTCCTCCGACGAGCTGAGCTGAATTTAGACACATTCGGATAAAAAAAATGGTTAATTATTCAGTGATACTAGACTTAATTGCAATTTGATACCACTCTTTCAAAGGACTTACTTTCAGTAAATTTTAAGCTCCAAAGCACGTCTTCATGCACTCCGCGTGCGTCTCAAAATTGTTTTGATTTCCTCCGCAGCCACCGTACAAGAAGCGAAAACATCTCTTTCGGGCGGGATCGTAGTACCAAGACTTTATAAGCAGCCTGCAATTGCCCGGATCTCTTGGTTGGTAGCAAACTGCGTCTTGGAAAATGATAAATGGAAACGTAATTAGGTGGTATGAGAAACTAAGGAAGGTAAGGACAATTAGAGTTTTATGAACAGTTCGTTATTTCTTTAACAAAACGGTTAATTCTGGCACATAGCTTCAAACAATCATTTGGAGATAGTTCTAACTATTGTTACGTTTTTAGCGAAGCGGGTTCGGATTGAATGGACTTTATTTGAGGACAGCACAAACAAATTTATTTACAGCTATTTACAGTTATGTACAGGATAATTGATAGAGTAACAATTTCAAATAAACACAATCCAGCAATAATCAGCCACTTACAGCGTAAATGCAAGTCTTACGCACAATAAACACAGTTTGAAAAACAGCTATAGTATAGCACAGCAACAGTAAATCACAGCGAGCTCAATAACACAGCGTTAACAACAAACGCAAACACAGCTCACTAATAACAAGCGAAAATCTGCTAGTCCAGCAAAACGCTTCTCTTCAGAGAGAGAGAAAAACTCTGAACTAACTGGAACAGGAACAGGATGATTTGCAGGGGTACCTAGCCCCGGCAGGGGCTTAACCCCGGTAATGACAAAATCTGAAGAGCCTGATGTTCAGTATGTTACCGTGACATGCTGTTGGGCACTTCTGATAAAGTGGAGAAAGAGCAAATTTCCGAGATTTGTGAGTTGTTTCTCAGAGCCAATGGGATGCAAGCTGTTAGGGGAGGAGGAGAGGGCGAGTCTTGGAGCTTTGGCTTATGATGATGATGCAAAAATGAGAGTCTAAACTATTGTTCATGGAGGACCAATCAGGAAGCTGGGTTATTGAGGGGAGATTTTACCTTTAGTCGATCAGTGCGTTCAGGATGATTAATTTCATCTTTTCGGGGTCGGCTGTATTTCTTGCTTGTTTAGCTGCTGCAATTAATTTGGGGAATTCTTGCAGGATATCTCTTAGTTCCTTGAGGGCTTCAATGGCTTCTTTCATATCTGCTATTTCAGAGGGAGTAGGGATGCTCGAAGTTGGCACTTTTGCTGGTACTGTGAAGGGTTGTTGTTTGCTTCTTTTCTGGTTTGGGTTTTCCGAGGGGGGTGGGAGTCTTCGTCTATTTTCTGTTGGTTTTGCGATTTCAGCATAGGTGAGTTTTCCTCTTCTTTCTATTAATTTTGGGTATTTCCTGCATCCCTTCCAGGCGGCTAGATGACCTGTTTCTTGGCAGTTTACGCAGACTGGTTCTTGAATTTTTTCCTTCAATTGGCATTCTCTTGTCTGGTGTTTTCCGTAGCATTTGACGCACTTTGGCTGTAGTTTACAATTTCTGGATGAGTGGAAGAATCCACAGCAGTTGTAACACATCGTGGCAGTTGGCTTTTTCCTGTAGGTTTCGATGTTTATTTTTAGGTGAAGGAGATGTTTTTCGTTATAGGTGTTCTGTACGTTTGGGGTTTTCTGGAGGTCTATTAGGAAAATTGGGTATAGTGTTTGCTGCCTGTAGTTTCTTAATTGGGATATTCTGGTCACGGTGTAGTTTAATTGTTGTAGCTCCTCTGCTATTTCCTCTTTATCGGCGTTGCCGGGGAGTCCCTTTATGACAATTTTTAATGGTCTGCTTTCACGGTTTTCAGATAA